>JAYKTE010913231.1:0-25945 GCA_036873565.1 Xipholeptos notoides
TCGAGCACTCTAACTGTAAATTCAAGCAAGGATTGATCATCAGATCGATCCCTATCTGCATCATTATATATATATATATATATATGTGTGTGTGTGTATATTCTCATAAAGAATATTGAGAAATTATAGATCCCTAAAACAATGTCAACCATTTTAAAAACATTAGAAAATTAAACAAAAGGTATAGAAAGGTTTTACGTGCACGCACACATATATATTTATCATATGCTTCTTTGTTAATCACACCTAACCAAAAATTTATTCCTGAACGACTTGTAGTCAAGTCGTTCAATAATAAGCTTGTCAAGGCAAAATGTGTGATGCGACTTTTTGATTCCCTCCAGATATGGATTAGAAAGTGCATATTGTGTTATCCAAAACTATGTGTGGACAAAAAGAATGTTTATGAAAAAGATGATTGTTCTGGGTATTAAATGACCTAAAATCGTTGATATGCCATAAAACACAAAAAAACATCATACACGTACAACAAATGTGTATATGTTTTGTAGATTTAAAGAAGTATCTCCTAAAAAGGTAAACAGTGATGATGATGTACCCAAATATAATCTGCAAGTGACATTGAATAATCTGTTTTGAAACTTTGTGCATTCAGCTATTGACATTTGCTGCATATATCAAAAGAAAATATAGAATAACTGTAAAAAGATAGATAAAAATTAAAGATTTTTATACATTTTACAAGATCAGTTTCATGGAAAAATACAAAACACATAGCATAATGTGAAATGACTTTTTCTATAATTTCTTTAAATGTTTATATTTTATGGATATATTCATAATTATATGCATAAACATTTTATGTATGCATCTATAAGATGTAAGTTAGCAGGTTTCATTGATTTTATCAGTACTGTTCAAAACACATGCTATATCACTAGAATCAAGTATTTTCTGCCTTGAAAGCACAAGAAGAACCTATATATAAATATATTTATTCATTTATTTATTTATAAACTTTTCTTTCCCCATTTTACTGAAGTTTTGTTGAAAAAATCTTAAAGAAATTGAAAATGTGTTGCCACTATTTTGATATCTCCACCTTCTAATTATTAATCTATATACTTACAAAACTCTGAATATATTGCTTGTAGGGTTGAAACAATCACAATGATGACATAATGTTGAGGAAAAATGTTACTAGTTTTCTGAATTTACATTATAACTCATAGTTTTAACAACTTTATATATATATATATTACATATTCAAAGAAAATTTTTAAGTTACATCATATACATATTACATTAAATAAAATCTATTTTAATAATTAGTACTATGTTATTAATAGTTTTTCTTATTCCTTTATGAGATAAGACTATTTAGGAATATTATTTAAAGACACAGTAATATTATTTAAAGACACAGTAATATTACATAAGATAAAATGTATTTATTAATACAATAAGCATTTTAAGTCCGTCATGTTTCGGTTTCCGGTTATGCAGCAGTGAATGCATTTTTTTACCTCTGTTTTTGCCAATGACGTGAATTCGATCTGCATTCTGATTGGATGGAATAATTTTTCAGAAATGGCAGCAGTTCAAACGTACTCTTTTATTATGAAAACAATTTTTTTTTACAAAAAATATACTGACAAATCTTAAATTATTTAAGAAATTATTTATATTTTGTTTTATTATTTAAAATATTACTTACAAGAAATTGATTTGATTTTCTTAGAAATTATGGTGGTATTTTAAGCGCTGTTTCTATTGAAATTGAATGCTGTTGTTAGTGTTTGTTGTTGTTGTGTTGTAGTGTGCAAAAACAATAGATTTTTTTATTATAATTATTATATTTTATTTTTGATTAAAAAAAAATATGGGTGAAGGTTTCAAGTTATCATACTTGTAAACTTATCAAATATATAGATGCTGATTGTAGTCTGCATATTAATATGCTTCTATCAAATATATTTAATTACTTACATGCCAAATTATCAGATTATTAAGAATAACTAACTAGAGAAATAAATATTGATTTACTGGAAATTGGTTTGACTAAATTAAAATCTCTGGAGAAAAATAGTGATGCTTTGCTGTAGTTCTATTTCTTGTAATATATACAGACAGCAGTTCTCCAAGTGTGTATTTTTTTTAATTCACAGTCTGATCTGAAATATATTCCACTGATTTTTCTATTTAAGGAAAACCTCATTCTAATTGTTTGCTTATGTGTTCAGAAGGTTCTTGCTAATAATGTGTGTTTTAAACATTTTCAATTACCGTGGAATTTCCACGGGTTCTGCTAGTTTTAATAATTAATGATATTAATGATTTTTAGTATTTATATAACACGTTCTGTTTAGTAATATCATTAACATACTTGGTGATTATTACATTTGGACAAATTGTGATGAAACAACGACTATGAAAGATGAGGAAAACAGCCAGTATAGAAATGAATGGAAATAGATTAGAAGCCTCATCTCAAAGAATTCTTTTTGTCAAGAAACTGCATCCAGGTCTGGAATCGGTATACTAAGATTAAAGTAGCTTCAAAGCAATTAAAAAGTGACTAAAATCTTTGTCGTTTATGACCTATTTTTTTCTTTTCTTTTCTTAACACATTTTAATAAAATTTCTGTCGAAAGCAGTAAACAGCATTAATTACTCTCTTCATTAATGTTTCAAGAACTCAATACATTTACTTCAAATATCTTTAGGGTACAGAGTCAGGGTTGAAACTTTTGTATTTCAAACACAATTACAAATCAATGCACCCTCAGGATTTTTATTGATAATTAAGATTAGTTTCTCGGTGATTGTCACAAATAGGACAAAAATCAATCATTGTTTAGTGCCGAGCAAAATTTCAAACTAAAAATAATAAATTGAAAAAAAAAAAATTCCAATTTATGTATAATTATTTTGCACAAATAAAAGCAATAAAACCGCTTTGAGCATTTGTTGTTTTTAAATATTAAAATGCACTTGATAACTGATTTTACAAATAAGTGAATTTTATTTTCTTTCTTTCATTCTAAAGAGATTTTTTTTTTACTTTTTTAGTTTATTTCTCATAAAATGAAAATGATGATAAGTGAAATGTCAATACTTCTTCTTTGTCAATGATGTTATGCAAGAGGAAACACTTTAATTTTTTTTATTCATTAAACGATGATTTTTTTAATAGACAAATATTTAAGAAGGATATTTTTCAATCATTTGTGGCTAGCTTTGTGTCATAGCTCATTTTCAAAACACTTTCCATTCTTAAAGGGTCACACTTGTTTTAAATGGTGAGACAAAATATTTACATTTACAAATATTGACATGTTAAAACAAACAGTTTATGAGTTTTCATTGGTTCTTATTTAATTTATATTATGAACTACAAAGTAAACTGATATGAAAATACTTAGTACAGATCAAAACCATACTGGGAAAGCCCACTTGGGGCAGTGGGTAGGCAGTTGGACTTTGGTTTTGTAATACGCAGGTTCCAATTCCAGTTGTTTCATTCACATTCATAATTGGACTAATACCCTTGGGAAAGATATGAATCCTCACATTCCCTCCAGCTATGGATTAAATAGTTCATATTGTATTTTTTAAAAATCATTTATCAAAAAATTATTGTTCTAGCATATGTATATGGACAAAAGAGATATTTACCAAAAATAATCATTATCGGCATTAAATTACCTAAAAGGTTGATATGCTGTAAAACAAAATATCCAACAGAAAAAATACTTCTATGGAGGAGGACTAAAAGTATGAGTTACAAAAGCTAATTCCTTGACATAAAACATTTATCAAGGAAATCTAAAACTTCTGAAGAAATCTTTAATTCAGGTAAAAAGATCCTTGTATCTTATACAAATTGTTGACACATATTAGATCTTTTTTCTGAAATTTAAGATTGTTTTTCTTCTTTTTTTTAAACAAGTGAAAAACTTACTCAAAAAAGACCCTTGACAACTAAAATACTTAAAAGAAAAAAAGCCAATGCTAAATTTCACAACAAGATAGATCTAAAAACAATACAAGTCAACAATTCAGGTTACCTGTGGAAGACCGAATGGTAATGCAATCAAAACAGTGAGGCAGGGAACAATAAGGATGAAACCAATAGTCCAAATAACATTTGTGGAAATTCATAATTCACATTGTAAACTAGGCACCATGAAAGATTTATCAGTATTTACTTATAGTGTAAAAATCATTTTTTCTTCAGAAACAATAAATTTTGAAAGAAATATTGCTAAAGATTTTTATTTTAAAATCTGAAAAGTAAAAAGAAATAAACTAAATCACCTTTTTTATCATGATGATGATGATCATCATCATCATCATTATTATAGAAGGCCATTTAAGTCAAAACAAAAGTAATTCTCCTTCCAAAGTTTTATGATGAAGTAGAAATGTCTGGAATATATTATTTTAACTTTTACTTCTTTTTTTTTTTGTTTTTCTTTTTTTAAATATTTTTTTTGTGTATTTATTTATTTTTATTTTTATTTTTTTTATTTCCTTTTCTTCTTTTTCTGGTGCTAAAGTGATTGGCAGAAAGAGAGAAGAATTTAAGAAGAGAAATCACTGGCAAACACAAGAACATAAATCTTCAAATGTTCTTTCTCTTTTTATTTCTACTTTAATAACAATGTAGTTAGAAGGGGGAGAGATTTATCTATTCTTTTCAAGTGTGATCAATAAAGTCTTAAAATGAATGCAAGCAACAATCCAAGGCTTTTGAATAAGAACTCCGACACATTCCTGTTTATACCATCTAAGAGATGAAGATGTTACTCAAAAGGCAGGGTTCATACAGAATAATAGCATTATTCCGGAAAATGAATTCAGGAATTAAAATTTATACTTCAATCTATTTTATTGTTTGTTTCTTACAGCATATGAACCTTTTTCAGGTTATTTAATACTGAGAACAATCATTTTTAAGAAACGTTTATTTGTCCACACATTTTTTTTTAATATCATAGAATGCAATATTTAATCCATAGCCAGAAGGAATGTGGGAATTTATAACTTTCCAAAGAGTATTAGTCCAAATGTGAACATAAATTGAACAACTTGGATTCAAACTCACGTATTACAATTCTGAAGTCAGACTGCCTATCCACTGCCCCAAATCTATTCTATTTACATTTTAAATGTTGTGTTGATAAATAGAAAAATCTTATTTTTTTCACTTAAATGCTCAAGCCAATTTTGTTTGTTTGACTTAAATTCAAATATTATATCAAATAAGGCCTTTATTTTTACAAGAATCCTTCATCAAATCTACGACATCAAATATTTTGATATTGCAGACTAAATCTTGCTTTTTGATATAAAAAAGATAAAACTTGAAAAAGATTTTCTTTCTCTCTTAGAAATCTTAGAGGCATAAAAATACAAAGTAATTTTTGTAAGACTCAAAAAATTTAAGATTTCAGAATTTAAAGTTTGGTTGTGGCAACCAAAGCCCATTTTTAAGATTTTATCTTAATTATAATATTTTAACTATGAGCGAATCATAACTTCTATCTTGCTTTAAAACCAGTGTGGGATTTACTTTAAAATGATGGGAATTTTTAGATTAATAAAATAAAAAAGAGGATATTCAAATTTTGTACCCATTTTTTGCTTGGGAATCTTCATCTTGTAAAAAAAAATAACACAATTGAATTTCTCATCGCATTTTAGACATCCTAGGGCTCTTTTTCACTCAGTATTTGAAAGATGGTTGGTGAAAAAATCATTCGCCAAAAGTGTTTTATTAATTTTAGTCGCCACTTGGTAATATCACTTGCATTATAGAGCCCTGTATCCTTCATGATCTCAAAATAATATTTATACAAAGAAATTTTATACTTCCTTCAGTTATTCTTCATTTTTAGCTCTGTAGCCCAACATCTAAAAATAGAATTATATTTATTTGGAATTCTTTGAGATGAAGCTTCATAACCTACTATTGATTTTATCAGTGGACTGTTGTTCTCATCTTTATAGTTGTTCAAAGCACATGGTGCAGTGAATAGAGGCGTTGAATCTAGGGTAGCGGTTTCAATCCCAGGCTAAAGGTTCAGCTGGTCAAAACATGGTGTAATAGACAACAACTATAGAAGTCAGTGATTACTGGGAATACAATTACAAGACTCAGAGTTCCAATCCGACGTTACAGTTAATAACCTGATGAAGGCCAGTGGATAAGTTGGCTTAAACATGGTGTAATAACAACTATAAAGATGAGGACAACAGTCAGATAATAAAATCAATACATAGATCATAAAATGAATTTTATTAGGTTAATAAACAAAGAAAATCGCATAGACCTTTGAACAAAAGTCTTTTACTAAAGTCAAAAAATATCCAAAATATTTGAATGCTGTTTTTTGTAGATAGCTGACTTTTTTGTCTATTGAATTTTTTTATACAACTTTACTTCAGATAAACAGTAGCCTAGAAAGGTGATTGCAGAAAAAATGTAGTTCATACTTCCTTGGAAAGTTTAATAATAATGAATATTTGAAAATAATTTTTTGCTGATTTCAAAGCAGTAAAAGAAAATAAATGAATAATGTTTTTTCAAGAAACAAACATGAAAGAAGTACTAGAAAAAAAGTTATTTTGACAAAAGCTAACTGTTACTTAGAAAGAATGCTCCAGAATAATTAATATGAATAGACTATCTGTGTTATTATGTAAAAGACAATGTGACATAGTTACTCTGTTGACTTGGTGTAAAATTAGGTCTTAACAAACTGCATAAACTTAGACTCCACGCCGCAAAAATGTTACAGCACTAACAACATGAAAGAACTCTTCAAAAAAAAAAAAATGAAAATTACTAAACTTCTTGAAAGAAATAAACCTTTTCTCCAAAATATAAACCAAATTCCTCAGCAAAAAAAAATTGAATAAATCAACAAATTAAAACAACCTCAATATACTCTCTCCATACCCATATTGGCCCACCAAAAATTAAAGAATATATTTATAACATTAAAACAGAACAAAAAAAAACTTTCTTGGCCTTAAAACAACCAATGAACAATACTTTCATGAAAATTTAATTTATAGAATAGCCAAAAAAAATGAGAAACATTTGGAAGAGAGAAGCTAAGAAAAGCTTAGAGTAGAAGGAGACCCCATCATCCATTTAGTACTAATTAAAAAGCACCAACTAATATAGCTATGATACTATGTGGAGTTTTGATGAATAAATTGAACTATTTTCAGAGCAACATTCTGAACAAAACCTACATCCAAACATTGTAAATATAACAAGATGAGAATAAAAGTCTTAAAAGTCAGTATTCAAATAATAAAGCTTTATCCCTAGAATTCCAACAAATAACGCTTTTATTTCATTTTATTGATTCAATTTTGAATTTGTTTAAATTTTAATAGTTGAATATACTCATTTGAAGTTTTACAGAAAGCATGTTATTATATTGCAACCTATGTTAAGAAATGTATACATACAGATATACAGACATTTATATAATATTTACTTGGTCGAGCACCAACCCAAGTTAGACACAAGGTCATTTGTATGTGCTCATTATAACCCTTGGCTTTTGTAATCAGTGTTGCCTTTCATCTAGATGAATTACTCTCCCGAGTATCGAGCCCCTTCTGCCCGAGACAGCTGAAAGTGAATGTAGAGGTATTTTGACTGGGATTTGAACTCGTGTTATACGATTCCAGAAACCAAGCTTTTTCCACTGCTCCAAGCTCGCTGCCCATAGAGACATTTATATATATAAATTTCTGCATTTCTATGTGTGAACTGAAAAGATTATTTATCAAAATTTATTGTTCTTGGCATTAAATGACTTAAAAGGTTGATATGCTGTAAAACAAGCAAACACATCAGTAATTGTTTTTAAATGATGTGTGAATGATATACGTCTGTTTTGAACTAAAATTAGTATTTTTCAAAACTGAATGAAAAAAAAAGGAAACACATTTAAAGAAAGTAATAATTGTAAAAAAATGTTCTACTTATAAAAGTCTCTTTATTCCTAAAGTCATGAGGCAGAAACAAAGTATTTATGCAAGATTTGAAAGCATATATTTAGAATAAAAGATGGAGAGGCAAAGTTTCTCCAAAAAGAAAGAAAAAAAAATTACAGCCCAAGTTGACTTTTCTTTTCAATATATTTATAGACATATTTATGTAGATGCTCATTTTTTTTCTTTTTCAAATGTATGAATAGATGCATATATAATTGAATGACAAAAAAAGTATTTATTGTACATAAAAAAGATATTTTTCAATAATCTTTTTATTTGCTAGATATTAATAATAATATTGATAATAGAAATCAAATTTCTTACACTAAACTTTTCCAACATCCCTGTATCAGTTTATAAATTATTTATCTGTTATTTAATTTGTAACAGAGTTGCTAAGCGAATAAGAGATTCTATTGTATCCTTTTTATATAATATGTCTATTTAATTTGATGAAAGATAAGTTTATAGAAGTCAACTTGGCCCAGTAGATAGGCAGTCGAACTTCGGAATCATAGTACTTCAATTTAAATCCCAGTCATTCCTTTTGCATTCATATTCGGACTAATACCATTGGGAAAGGTATGAATCCCCACATTCCCTCCATCTATGGGTTAAATAGTGCATATTGTGCTATTCAACAAACTAAGTATGGACAAAAACTAAGGTTTACCTAAAATGATTGTTCTCGGCATTAAATGACCTAAAAATGCTTGATATGTGTAAAACACAAACTAACAAAAAGTAAATTCATATGGAGATGATCTATTTATTATCAGTATTCATGGATACGCTTTAGGTTTCTATGAATTATTAATAATTTGGGTAAAAGACTGAGTGGTTACAGATCTACAATTATCAGGTTGATTGATTTGTTTAGTGGCATATCACTATAGGTAATTTAATGCAGGATTCTGTTTGAGTACTAGTATAAGTTTTTTTAAGGGGGAACTTTTTTTTCTGAGAGGGCTTTAGATATATGTTGATTAATGGTGTAGATTAAGTAGTTAATGTTTTTGTTTTTTCAGAGTAGGGAGGTTTAGATCTTAGTGTATAAGTCTTATTTCTTTTAAGAATCGTAGATTTTTGTTTGGTTGGTAATGTTGATAGGTCTTTCAAGTCATTTTATTGGTAATATTTTTAGAGAAGGGAGGGGGTTTAAATTTTGGGTGATTTTTTTTTTTCTTCTAAATCATATAGATATATTTATTTATATTCCTTCCTTACAAGATCCATTTCTTTCACATAGCCTAGAAACATCCATTCAACTAAGTGCAATTAGCCTTTGGCAATTGGGTGCTTAAATGCTTGGATTTTAAAATCTTAACATGTGAAGTCAATTCCCAGTTGAATTATAAGCAATTACATTCTCTTTCAGCTGTCTTAAAAAAGTAACTCATCTAGGTATAAGGATAACACTGATTCCAAAAATTCAAAATATGAATGCAAATAGAACAACTGGGATTCAAAATCTCATACTAGGATTCTGAAGTTAGACTGCCTATTTATTGGCCCAAGTCAACCTCTCCGGGGTTGTTCAAATTATGGAAGAGAGAGAGTTGTGCTTCAGCAAAAGTACTTTCTTTTATTATATGATTTCAAAATTTCATCTTTTAAAGTAATTTCTAACACTTCATTTTCTTTTTCATAATTAATATGTACAAAAATGAAGAAAAATTAAGAAATTGACAAAAGTTTGAAATGCACACCCATTCCTCTGACTGATTAGCGAGACAAGCTAAGAAACTGTATTATATTTGAAAGTTTGTCTCCTGAAAATCAATTCTCAGCTTAAAACAATTGAGGTTGAGTAACCTTGGATGTCGTAAAAGAATGAAATAGAATAAGCAAAAAATTTTTAAAGAGAAAAGTAAGGAAAAAAAGGTAATGAAACAATAATGCTGTATCAATTGCTGCTGCTGCTGCTGCTGCTTATATAAAGGTGAATCAATATAATATGATTGACCTACATGCAGAGAGAGAGAGTGAATGAGCACTGGTCTGCTCAGGTAGTTGTGAATAGGAGACTGAACAGCTCATTAGATGAATCTAACAGGAACATCTTCTCAGCTTTAAGGCTAGCTCAACTAAGCATGGATCATTGGTGCATTAAGGAAACAAGAGACTTAATCAGAGAAGAATCGAACACAAGATAATAAAAGAAAAAAAAGACATCACTGCTTCAAAATGAGGAATGAGAAAAAGAGAGAGAACAACAAAAAAGAAGAATCTGTTAAATGAATCAGACAGGAAAGAGATTGGTGGTTCTACACTGAGTGTAAAAGATCACTTCTCAGTCATGTCTTTCTCAATCAAGAGACGATGATAATTTGAGCTTAAGAGGAAATGTAAAATCACAGATCAGTCAAGTTGTAAAAAAGAAAAGAATGGAAGGATAAAAAGTTGGTATTTGCTAGTTATTATGACTTTTCTGATTGGCATGTTAGACAGGCTGCACTTATAACACAGACAATAACATTTTCTTTGAAATGGAGAATTAAGTACAGACAATGTCTGTTGTTGAAAGTAATCCTAACAAGGATACAAAAGATATCTTTTTTGAAAACTATCCACAAAGAGATTGCAAACTTTATTCACTTAAATATTAAATATTTTGTAACTTGAAACCAGAACTTGACAAATCCATTAAATGATTAATTATCTTTGTTTCTCTCTAAATAGGCTAACTCTGGAATTTAATGAACACTAGCAGAACCCATGGAAATTCCACAATAGTTGAACATTTTTAAAACACACATCAGCAAGAACCTTCTGGTCACATAAGCAAACAATGAGAATGAGGTTGTCCTTTAATAGAAAAATCAATGGAATATATTTTGGATCATACTGTGAATTTAGAAATTTAAATTAAAAAAGAAAACTTGAACTTTTAACTGTAAATATTTTAATCTAAATATTTAAATTAAAAACCTCTGACTCTTCGGAACATTTTTCAGAAAATATTTTTAAGTAGAAAACTTTGTTTTTAAACTTAAGTATAAAACAAAAAAAAACTGGTGAATTATGAATTACTACAATTTGCCAACAGAGCAATTCTGTTAATATTGTGACCTTTTCCACAATAGATTAAATTGGATTATATCCCCAATGAATATTTATTTTTAAGGAACATTAATCAACTGTCAAATACGGTTCTTTTTTGTAGGAGTTCAAAAAATGTTAAAGAAGCTGTCATTTTAAATTACTTAAAATTAATTTTATTATTGTTCCTTCAATTGAAGCTTTTGGGAATTCATTTGCATTTCAACCGAGGGACTTTTATTGAATAGTATATTTTTTAGTTTTTTTCATTAGTTTAATTCTATCGAATACTAAGTTAAAATTTGTTGTTTTTTTAAATTTCATATTAGAGTGAAAATTTGAAAAATTAAATTTGCTATTGTGCAAAGAATATTTTAGAACAATTGATAAAATTCAAAACTCAACATGTGATTTATGGAATAAAATATGTCATATTCTTTTTTCCGAGTTTGGCATCAATTGATTTTAGCTTTTCAGAACTCATTTCATCAAATATGTATGAGCACTGAAAATTCCTGAGGAAAATGGTGATTTGGAATATTGTTTTAAAAATGCTGAAAAGTTTTTTACAAGTCTCTTGTCTTAAATTTTAATTCTATTTCATTGGAAGAAATGTCTTTTTTAATTGGTCAATAATTTTATTCTATCACAGACAATATGTCCCAGTAGAACAAGGCACCGATTTCAGCTTCCAGTGCTTTAAACAAAAATAATTTTGCTGTCTTGCTGATTCTCGATGGATTTTTGAATTATAAATGAAATGTGATTTTTTGATTTGATAAAAGTAGAGAAAAAAAGAAAAGAAATAAAAATTCTATAATTATTTGAGATCAGATACATGAACAAAAAAGGAAAAAAAAGTTAAACACACAAAACGTTTAAGCAGAGATTATTGAAAACAATTTTAAATCCATAACAATTTTTTTTTCTCAAATACTTTAAATAAAAATGATCTAAAAGACAAAATATATTCTAATGATAACTAGGATAATTGTAAATGAACCATAACTTTAAAAATCAAAATAGCTATAACTAGAAGTATTGCCCATTTTTCCCCTGTGCTTAAAAATAAAACTGTAAATAAAAATTATTTCACCATTTTTTTCAATGAAACTCTATTCAAAAAAATAATTCTAATACTTAAAAAAATTATAAAAATATTTTTAATGTCAAAACAATTTATGTTTAAATGCCAGCTTTTTATTTGAATGTTTGACTAAAGACTTCTATAAAATACTGCTTGTCGGTGTCTGTTGACAACCATGATATGGTAAATTATTAAAACTGACAAAAGTATATCTAAACCATTGTTTTTCCGACTAAAGTCCAATTAAAAATTTTGCCCCAGGTCTGAATTCCCTTTATGTGAAATTCCAAGACTGTAGACAAAGAATTAATGGAGTTTGGATCACAATACAACGAATAATCTGAAGAACTCTGCCAAACTAAACAAATGATTATCAAAAACTCTTGAAACTTAATTATTGATTTGGCATAAAATGACCCACAGCAGTTGACATGCCATAAAACCCCAACCAAACCAAAAAATATGATACCATCACAACTATCTCGACCCAATGAATAATCTGAAGAACTCCATTGAACTAAACAAATAATATCAAAAACTCTTTGAACTTAATAATTGATTTGGCATAAAAATGACCCACAGTGGTTGATGTGCCATAAAAGCCCAACCAAACAAGCAAACCATTTGAATTAGTTTTCAGTATAAAGCCTAAGAAAACCTAAACAGAAGAAAGTCAATGCAATAGTCCTTCATTATTGCAATGGTCAAACAGAATCAATAAATGGAAAAGAAGAATTAATTCCTTTAATATTCCACACAATAATGGTATCTCAAGTGGATAAATTAGCATTTGAGCTCCATGTATTTTTTTGTTTTTTATTAAATACCTGAACAGTCTTGAGTCATCGTCTGCAACACTCCATTTTTTATGATAATTACATTTGCAAATAACGCATATCAATTCTTAAATCGTATTATACTAATTTGCTTTCGATTTCTTGGATTTATTTATTTTTATTTCATTTCTTCTCATGTCAGTTTTATTTACTTAGTTTTCTAAGAAAAGGAAAAAAAGAAAAAACTTTTTCTAAAAAAAAAAAAAGAAATAGGGAAATCTATGATCTGTCAACAAATTTTTGTGAGATTAAACCCGGGCCAATTAAAAACAATATTTTTTTTTCCTGTCAAGCTATATATAATTAGGCCCCTCTGAATAATATTGCTGGCATAGTCAACTATGACAACTTTATGATTTTTATTTTTTTCCTATTTTTTCCTTCTTTTTAGATTCTCCTTAAATCATCCTGGTTCTTAGTACTTTATGATGGATTCAACTTAAGCTCTTCCTTTTAGTCTACTCTGATATAGATTATAATTAAGCCTAACTTCAAAGTGATGCAACAAATCTGTTAGTAGACACCAAATAACAAGAGGGGAAGTCCACTTGGGACAGTGGATAGGCAGCTGTACTTCGGAATCATAATCCCAGTCATTCCGTCTACATTCACATTTGGACTCATATCCTTAGGAAAAGGTATGAATACCCACATTTCCTCCAGCTATGGATTAAATAGTGCATATTGTGTTGTTTAAAAAACTGTGTGAACAAAAATAACATTTATCAAAATTAGCATTCAAAAATGGGAAGTCTATTTGGGACAGTGGGTAGGCAGAGAGACTTCGTTATACTGTGTTTTGGAGGGAAGTCAATTCAGACCAGTGGATAGACAGTTGAACTTCGGAATCATAAAACACAAATTAGAATCCCAGTTGTTTGATTTGCATTCATAATTGGCCTTATACCCTTCAGAAAGATATGAATCCCCACATTTCCTATGGATTAAATAGCATATATTGTGTTATTCAAAAACTATGTGTTTACAAAAAAGAATGTTATCGGCATTAAATGACCTAAAAATGTTGATATGCCATAAAACAAAAGCAAACCAACCATTCAAAAAGCACATTTTGTTCCCTCAACATTCTTCTCCAAAAAAAATTAATTTTGCATATCAATATCTGTTTTTTGTTCTTTTTGAGTTTTTTTAATAAAATGTACTTAACCTTCATGGATTATTTCCAAATCCTCTACTGTTTTTTTCCGCCAGTTTATTCAATTTTGAAAATATTTCCAAGGTAGGGACCAAAATATTTCAACACTATAAAAACATTAAATTATTATTAGCTTTTGTATCTTGAGAATTTTTGCTCTAGTTGTTAAAAATAATTTCAAAGATAGAAAAATATAAAAATCTTTATTTTTTGAAATCCTTGAGATGAAGTTTGATGAATTCTAGAAGTATTAATCGGTCAAAATGTTGTGAGAGAGAGAATATTATAGATAATGAAAATAGTCCGATTAGTACTTTTAGAATAAAAATCTTTATAAAGGAAAAATCTTGAGAAAAGCTAATGAATAAATCTGAAATAAAATAATGAAATTGAATGCATCAGCAAAATCTGCTGATGAATATTGAAATGTTCTGATTTTGCTGTCTAATTAACTAATGAATAAAACAAAAAATATTTATTAAGAAAGAGATAAGAATTATAAATGACCAAGAATATTTCCTTAATCATTTCCTATTGAAAGATAAAAATATTTTTCTTTCTTTCTTTCTTCTTTTCATGTAGATACCAATAAAAATCTCATTAATTCAGCTAATTAGTGGGGTTGAAAGACGAATGCAGGCTAGTAAATTCCTATAAATTACAAGTAGATTAATGATTAATTTATTTTTTAATTTCATGCTAAATGATTTCATTATTTCATCATTAAAAAAAATTCCGTTTCATTTTTCGTTCCTGATAATTACACATAAAACCATTAGAAAAATTTTGATTTCTTCTTTATCAAAGGAAGGAAACACATCTGATTTGATTATTGGTTGTTAAAAATTCAAAATGAAAAGCATTATTAGTATAAACAATTTATTATTAGCTACATTTGTAATTTGTTAATAAAAAGAAGGTTGATACTTATTGAATTTCTAAATCAATTATCAGTATGATGTTGTACAACTATTGTGAACTTCAAAATTTTTAGTACTATTTGATTAGTTAGAGATGATATATAAAAAAAAAATGCAATATTTTTAATTCTACTTATTATGTGACTTTAAAAATTGATATTTCAACACCATCAGAAAATGAAGATGTTAAAGTGATTACAAGTATGAAGTGACAACGAGAGTGGAGCAGTGGTAAAAGCTTGGGCTCTAGAATAATATTACAGGAGTTCAAATCCCAGTCAAAACCATTATGTTTACTTTCAACTGTCTCGGGCAGATGAGGCTCATTAACTCTGGAGAATTCTGAAAAGTCTCATAAGCAAGAGAACTATTTACAACAGTGAAATAAATGTCATTTGGACATTGGGTAAAATGAACTGATTTGGATTTTTAAGTGCATTTTATGAGGATAGAATTCAGTAGTAACTTATCTAATAGAAATGTCAACCACTATATTCATAACATATGCAATTTCAAATTTTCTTAGAGGCATATATCCCATTTCAATCCATAGTCTTTTAACAATAATCATCTGAGAATCACAATAGAAAGAAACAAATAAAATAACTACAACTTTTCCAATGGGAAATAATAATATTTAATCTGAAAAATGTGTAGACTATTACATCCATAACAGATTTAAACTGAAGAAAATCCTATGAAAAGACAATTTAGGAGAAAAAGAAAAATACAAGTTTTTAAGTACATAATGATAAAAAAAAAAAGACATTTTTACTTGTTTTCAAGTTACCAAAAATCTTTTAATGCCATGATTAAAACTTTAACAACCAATAATTCCAGTGAAGTAAATCCTACTTTATTTGGAGAATAATTTATTTTCTGTTTTTATTTTTTTAATTCAAAATCCTCTTCTTCTTAACATAGTGTAAGCTTTTTTAAATGCCGTGTGAAATATGCAGATTTCATGAGAGAGAAGAAAGAAGAAACAGTTTTTTTTAGTTCAATAAAGTATTTCAATGGAAAGCAGGAATTAACTGCTTTTTGTCGAGGAAAAAACTTAAATGCGTCCAGCTGACTTGATTGTTGTTGTTTTGTAGAGGTTTGATTTCTGAATAAGTTTCAAGTAGTGGAAAAATGTTATTAAATCTATTAAAACAACCTTTAACCTGTTTTCTTCTTACACAATAGGTTATGGTTTTTTGGAATCCTTAGGGTGAGGCTTGATAATTTGTGTAACTATTTTTCAGACTGCTGTCTTTATCCGTTTCATTGTTATATTCACAAGGTTTCAGCCGATGAACCCTTCTGCCGTCTTCAGGTGATTGAACATGGTCATGGTTAACAGAACAAGAGCAGGCTACCCCAATGGTTTGAATTAAGGGTTAAGTTTAAAATTCTATGACTCATGATTACGATAAGAAGGTTCCTGAGTTTGATCACCTGACGACAGCCGAAATGTTGTGAAGATAAGGATGAGAACAGCAGTCTGAAAAATAGTTGTACATAATAGATTATAGTAATTAATAAACAAGATCCCCAAATTCACTCAAGTTAAAGTATTACAAAGGTTTAATCTATTTATAAAAAAATTATTAGCTGTCAACCAATCAAATCAATATTTTTATAGGAAAAGTTGAATTTTATTTTTGTCTAACAACATATCAACTACTATGGTTATTTAAGTCTTTTACATTGTCTTTCTTTCCATGAATAGTATTTGAAGAACTATAGTTTATAACTCTTTAGACCACAACTGAGAGAGAGGATTATGAAAATTCAAAAATAGAGCAACAAAATTTTATCAAAAGGAACTTTTTGATGGAAACATCGCTCGCAAAAGTGTAATGAGTTAGGTGGATCTAGAGAAATTTATAGGTATTTTGTTATTTATATAGTTCAAAAATGTATAATTGCCTTTAGATTAGTGAAGATTTCAGTATCTAAGATTGTATTAAAAAATTTGCAATATTATATGAAAGTATTGAAAGCTGTAGAATTGATACAATTCAATTTGCTTCTTCTTTTGCATTTTATTCTATGCGAATGTCTTATCATTATATCTTCAGGGTTATTGATATTTAAACTATAGATTTTACTATTGTCATTTGGAAAGAAGAAAAAATATTAATTAGAATACTTCTTTATTTTTTATTTTTCTTAAATGAAAATCCTAATGCCAAGGAATTATCCAGAAAATATTCATAAAAGTGTCTCCATAATTGTGAAAAAGAATAAAAGGAAAAAAATAGAGATTTTGGTCTGCAGTTAAACAAGTGACAAGCCCTGAGGCTCTCTTCTTGAGATGTCAGACATGAAGACTTTCAGGAAGAAAACACAAGAAAAAAAGAAAAAATATATTAAAATAGAACATTACAGAAAACTTTACTAAAATGCCTTTTTTTATAGATTTTGGAAAAAAAAAACTTGAAAATTTTGGAAACATTGAAGACCATGATTAATTTTTGAAAGTTTTAACTTTTTTTTGTATTAATAGACACATTAGTGTATCTGATTATATAGTATGTATATCAAATAGACACAATAGTGTATCTGATTATACAGCATGTATATTAGTGTATATTATATTTATTTGGTCGAGCACAATCCCCAAATTAGGCACAAGGCCATTTTTATGTGCTCATTATATCCCTGGGCATCTTTAATCAGAGTTGCCCTTCATCTAGATGAGTTAATCTCCTGAGTTAACAAGCCCCATCTGCCTGAGGCAGCTGAAAGTGAATGTACTGGTTTTTGACTGGGATTTGAACTTGTGTAATACAATTCCAGACACCGAGCTTTTTCCACTGCTCCAACCTCGCTGCCCCACATTAGTGTATATGATTAGACAGCATATATATTAAATAGACACATTAATTTATACTATTAGACGGCAGGTATATTAAATAGACACATTAGTGTATATGACTCGACAGCAGGTATATTAAGAGACAGGTGAATTAAACCATGGATATAGCCTGTCCTAGAAAATTGATAACCAGATTAGCCAATCAGTTATTCTTATCAAAGCAAGGTTTATTAGCCAAAAAATTCTTTATATAAGCCAAGAGACTTACTCTTTAATACGTTTTTATGATTTCTGATGATTATATGGCTATTATCTTGAAGATAATTGAGTGAATCTAAATTATTCCGACTAAAGTATTTGCCCTCGTTGAAAACAAAGCCTTTTTCAAAAGTAAGAATGGAAACAAAATTAAAATTTTTGAATAAAAAGAAATTCCATTTCTGAAAGTGAACAAAGATTTACGGATAAAGTATTTCTTTGTTTCTTAAACTAATCAAAGATTCATTCATTGTTGCTACTTCTATAATACATTCATTCATTCCTTTATTCTGCTGAATTATAAAAGACTATATTTGAATTATGAAGATCAAATGACTAGTGAATGCAGAAGCTTTTCTTTTTTCTATCTTAGAGCCTGGTTTTCTAAAGATAATTTTAACATTATAAACACCCAAATGTTGTGCTCTTAAAAGGTTCATCTCAAACCAATGGACTCCTTTTCCCTTCATTTTTTCTTAGTAGAACTCCTCATAACTATTGGTCATAAAATAATATTCTTCTTATCACTAATATGAATTTTGTGGTTTTAATAAACAAAAGAATAGTATATAATTAAGTTTTATTTTTATATGAAAACTAATTTAATGTAAATAAAGTAATTAGTAATAATAATAATCAAATTATAATGATAATAATTCTTTACCAATATCTTTTATTTGATATATTTTGCCAGTGGATCCCCTGAAATATTCCATGGGCTTCTTGGGTCCATGTGAACCCCTGTTGAGAACCCCTGACTCTCAGCATAATTCCATAGTTTTCTTAGGCTGATGGATGACAGAGAGAAACAAAATGACAATAGAAACCTATTCTAATAATTTCACTTCAATAGGACTTCCCTCCTCCACAATTTATTGATAAATTACTTTGATTGATGGGAATTCCTATGATTGGAAACCTTTTAGATTTGTAGCTTATAGCTATAATAAAGATAAAGTTTCAATTATTTCGAAGCCTGACAAGAGAAATTGACATGTCTTTTATGTCTATAAAAAGACAACACAACTGTATCGTGACATATTATAATGACTGAAAACTAATATCAATCTATAAGTAGAAATGATATTTTTGTGGCTGAAAAACAAATGCAATGTAAATCTCTATGCTTAGGGCAGGGTCACAAAACAATTTTTTCATTATATAAACACCTTGAATAATATCCATATCAAATACAAAAAATAATTTCCAAAAGCTCAAGGGTAATACATAAATCTAAGATAGAATTTACCACTGCTTTTATTGAAATAGACTTCTATGTTATTGCATAGTGTCTAGAAATATAACTTTATGAAATACAAACAGGGGCGGACTGAGAGTGTTATGGGCTCTCAGGCAAAAAATACATTAGGCCCCTTCCCACCATTTTTACAGTAGCTGCCATATGTGGAGCTGCACAGCAGATGATCTGTCCATATTGGCTTAACTAAGTCCAGTTGCCAGCTATGGTCATTATGCACAGATTATAATGTGCATGCAAAGCGGAGAGACCTGAGTCAGAGTGTATGTATTATGGGGTATAACTATGATATTTTGGATAATTTTATTGTCAGCCAGGCAGGCAGCCGCCTTTGCTGTTCCGGGACCTCAAGCATGGTCCAACTGACCGATAGCTCAGTCTGCCCCTGAATACAAATATAAATATTGAAAGAATTTTATCTAATCATATTAAATTCATATTATCTTGTTTTTAATGAATTTAAAGAGTAAAATTCAATGAGAAAATTAAAGACCAGAAATGTTGGTAAAATACTTCATGCTTAATTTGAAAGTAAGACAAGGATATATCTACTTGGATGAACACAAGTCCAAGTTAGGCACAAGGCCAGTTTTACATGCTCATTATATTTCTGGCCTTTTGTAACCAGTATTGCCCTTCACCTAGATGATTTACTCCCATTGATTTGATGGGTCTCATCCATCCAGGTTCTTAGAGTCAGTGTTATTCTTATACCTAGACAAGTTGCCTCATCTGCCCGATACAGCTGAAAGTGAATGTTATGGTTTTGACTGCAATTAGAACTTGTGTAATATGATTCCAGAGTCCAAGCTTCTACTACTGCTTTACTCTTGCTGCCTGAAGGTAAAACATGGAGTATGAGACAAGGTAATGGTTTTTTTTATCTAATTAGAAATGATGTTCTTTTTTTTTTTGGATTAAAGAACATATATTTCCACCGATGCTATGCTTTTCTATTCACAAAGAGCATCAGGTACCATTTTAAACTAATCTTAGTTGATATGTGGTAAACAGAGGTGGACTGAGAGTGTTATGGGCTCTTGGTAAAAAAATACAAGGGTCACTCTCTCTCCAATTTTTTACAGTTATTCCACATGTAGATGCTGTGCTTAACTTTGTCCAGTAGTCAGTTACAGCGATTAGACACATGTTTTCGTGTGCAGGCAAAGCCGAGTGGACTGAGTCAGAATGCATGTTTTAGGCGTATAAAAATGATGTCTTTGATAATTTTATTGGCAGCCTTACAAGCCCTTTTGCAGTGCTGGGCCTTTAGGCATGGTCTGAGAGCTCAGTATGCCCGTGGTGACAAATAAAATAAAGAGAAACAGGAGAGACAGAAACAGGAAAGATTAAGAGGAGGGGGTTAGCCTGAGGTGGTGGAGTAAGTTATTTTGATAAGGGGTCAAACTGATGCCATGCCACATTTTCCACTCCGCAAATAAAGCTATCTTTTTCTCTTTTGCTATTTGCTCACAGGGTTTGAAACAAAAGAGATGTTATCTTTGCTTTGCATCCAGTAAGACAGCCATATTGCAAAAATAATCTCTGTGAGAAAGACTGTTTGCAATCTGTCATTTTTCTTTTCCTATCAGAGCCATTCAGCAGATTTGGAGATCCAAAAAATTCTATTGAAGGCAAAGAACAGTCAGAAAAATGGAAATAAAAATAAATGATCATAATAAAAAAAAACAGAGGCTATGGATAAGAAAGTTGAAAGAGGCATATCTCATAAAATTCATTTTTTTTCTTTTTAACCCTTTCGATCCATGCATAAAAAGCAGTGACTAGCAAAAAAGACATACATATTTAGCAAAATTACCAATTAGCCAATCAGAGCCACTCTATTCAAGAACCATGGAGAGCTAAAATATTGGCTGTGTTGTCTTTTTTGCTAGGTCACCAGGACAGATATACCAGCCTTCCATCACCCAAAGTGTTAAATATGATATATAGCTTTCTTATTATCTTTATATTTAACCCTGAATATTTTATATCTACTCTGATCATTTCTTTTTTCTTTAAGATTTTTTAGTTTTGATTAATGTCAAATGATATTAAAGTCAACAAATCCTTACCAATTTTGAGGATAGTTTGGCATGATGCCACAAGCAAGAACATCAATATAAAATACCTGATTGTTTTGTGAGTTTCTTAAAGCCACTCATAGCACTGCATAATCTTTTATTTATTTACAAACTTAAATTATTTGATACTGATTATAAATTTTATGTTAACTTTACTAAGTTGTCTCCCTTAGATGCTCTTCACTGAAGTGATATTGCATTGTCATCTACTCTACTCCAGTTGTCAGTGTCTTTTGTACCATTACTTTTTAGATAGACAATATTTATTTTTCAAATGTAATCATTAACTAAATAATTTAAGATATGAAATGCCAAATAAACAAACAATCTGTCTATTTTCATGACCAGCCTGAGTAAATAAAGAAGATATGACTGTTGATCTTTGCAAGTAAAACTGACAAAAAACACAACCACTGACTCAAGGATATAGGTAGAAAGAGAGAGAAAGAAACCTCCTGATTTTGCACAAATAGAAAATGGACTATGTCACTAAAGAGTTCTACAGAAGAGTGAATCAATTGATATAGTAACCTGTTGATAGAAGGGTAAAACTGACTTTGGAACAAAAGTATAGATTTGTGGCTGAGTAATAAAGGGTAGCAAAATAGAGGAATAGAAAGATGCCCAATAAAAGGAATGTTGTATTAAAGCTTGTAAAAATAATATTGTTTTCTTCTCAGAACTATGCTTTGCTACCATTTGTTAATCCTAGAAAACACAACACGTGGTTGCTCGAGTTATACAGGATGCTTCATTAGACAGAAGTTGGCCCACTCAAAGATATTGGTAGAAAGAGAAAGAGACAGACCTCCTGAGTTTGCACATACAAAAAATGGACACTGTCTCTTAGGAGTTCTACAAACCTTGAGGATAAAGAAAAATTCATTAACATATTAACAAACAATATCCTGAACAGTAAAGAAAGCTTTAGATATGTGTAAGATATATCAAGGCAAATTTGTCATGACCAGTGAGTGAAGAGGATATAATGGGTGCAATAAGTATCCGCTGCAAAGCAAAAAGTTGATGCATTTTTATTACACGAAAACAAAAACAATAACAAAATGCTATTATAATGTATTTTTGTATCATAAAGATATGATATTTGTATTTATGATACAAAAGTACATTAAAATAGCACTTTGTTATTGTATTTGTTTTCATGTAACAAAAATATACCAACCTTTTGCTTGTATCAGATACTTGCTGCACCCACTGTATGTCCTGAATGGCTAAGAAAGCTTTAGATATATGGGGGATATATTAAGGCCAATTTTCCGTTAAAACATTTGTCAAGCTTTTTTTTTCATGATTTTAAATCATAGAATAAACTAAAGTAATCAATAATACATACATCTAAACTTATGAAAAGAACTTTAATCTTGTGATGGATATTTTCAACAAATACTTTGGACAGTGTTATGATGGCTATATGCCACTATATATGAATATGGCAAAAAAGATGCCAAATTGCTAAATATAAAATAAAATAAAAACAGGAATTTTGCCAATATCCTGTTTATGGACAAATGGGCAATCAAGAATAACCTACAAACATTTTGAAGGTTTGCAGCTTTATTCAATATATATATATATAATTATTTAAGCATTATCCTTTAATTTAAACAAGTTTCATTCATAATAACAAAAATCTCCTGATTATAATTAGAACCTTGATTGTAGTTTCATGAAAATTAATATTTCGAGGGCTTTTTTGGGGGCAGTGGATAGGCAGCTGGACTTCGGAATCATAATACGCGAGTTTGAATTCTATACATTCCGTTAGCATTAAATGACTTATAAAGGCTTATATGCCGTAAAGCACAAAAAAATGGCTCTAGCTTTGGTTCATTCTCATTTTCTCAAAGAATCCTCAAAGTTTGTCTGTTTTGCATGAAACTAACAATGACAATGAACCTTATGATATACTATATTTATTACTTGAACATCTCATTATCTGAAATTCCTAAAACTATTTTCAGTTTCTTTGAATTTCTTCTCTAGATAAATCTTCATTTCTAAAAACATTTCTTCACACAGGTATCGCAGAATGTAGATACTTCAGCTAAATATTTTTTTCCCAGAACTTCTTATTTTTTTGACCGAATAGGAAACAAAGAAAAATATAATGAGGACTTTTCAAAGCAAGCTGTTTCCTTTTTAATTATGTCACTGGTGATGGGAAATTTTAATAGAAGTTGTTGTCATGAGATTTTAAATGACCTCTTTTTTTGTATGGTCTTTATGATCTAGTTCAAGAATTGGTTACTTTGCTTCTTTTCCTGCTTGGGAAGTCCACTTAGGCCAGTGGACAGGCAGTCAGACTTTGGAATTGTAGTATGCAAGTTCGAATCCCAATCATTCTGTTTGCATTCACATTTGGACTAATACCCATGGGAAAGGTATGAATCCCCACATTCTATCTAGCTATTCGTTAAATAGTGTATATTGTGTTATTCAAAAAACTAAGTGTGAACCAAAAAAATGACGTTCTTGGTATTAAATGACCTGACAAAGGTTGATATGCCAGAAAACATAAACAAACCTAAAAAGGTTTGTATGCCGTAAAACACAAACAAACAAATTATTATGGGGAAAAGAATTTAAGAGTTTTCTAAAATGGATAGATTCAAGTACCCAGTTTAAGTCATATGCTAATTTGTTCATTTTTAGGGCCCTTGATTATTCATGTGTTGTTTTATCAGTCTCATATATATATATATATATATATATATATATACACACACATACATATATATACATTTTTTTTGTATTTCATTATGTTTTGGTAGAAAGCTTGTGGCAACTAAAGAGAACACTGAGTTTGAGCATTTATCATCAAAATCTGATATTGTTGGTGCCACATTTGTCTCTGTCTAATCTTATTTTGAGACCTCCATTGAAACCTGGCTTTGATTCAAGCTAACTTGGAATAGTTGGCCATATACTTTGTCATTCATATATTTTCTCTTCAGTTCAAATCAATAAAAATGACTCACCAATGTGGCATCACAATCTTCACCATTTGTTTTGCTTTCCTTCAAATAAAAGATTACTTACTTTTTCTCTTTATTAAACTAAATAAGCTATTATTCATCTCTTTGTATGTTTTGCGATTTAGTGATTATGAATACCAAAGCTTATTTTTCAAAAGCAAATTTTCAATGTTTTGGAATGATTGAAAAAAAAAAATAGATAAAAGTGGAGAAAAGAGTAAAATGAAAAAAAAAATTAGAAAAAAAAAATCCAGAAACAATTAATACAATGAATTGAAAATAAAACAAAAATATTAGATATATGAACAAAGGATTCTACATGTTCTTTTTAAAAGCGTATTTGTTACCTACATACAAATAAGTCTATTTCATTTCTTTAAATTGTTTACATGATTCATAGAATGTCAAAATATCATCTATATAGTTTTAAATGAAGCTTTCTTTTTTTTCTTTCATTTAAAAAGAAGACAAATGAAATCATTAATAATTTTATGACTCTGGAAAGATGGACTTCTATAAAATCTAATCATAATTGGTGTAATATTTATTTCTCCAACCACAGAATTGACTTTTACGATCGGAGTATAATTAAAGGAGGAAAGGATTAAAAAGAAGTCCTCATATGATCAGTATTGGAGATTTTTTTTTCTTTTTTTGGGGTGGGGATTTTGTAAAATAATGACTGTCATTATTTTGCCCCTTTAAGAAATGTGGTGTAATTGGTGATTTCACATTTTCCAGAAGATTTGGACTAGGATGACTATAAGAAGATATTGTTATGACAAGAGAGAGAGAAGTTGTCAACCTTGAGAGATGATGAACCTCAAAGTGGTTTAGGTCAGCTAGCCTGCACGCAAATGACTTGAGAGCAGTCAGCAAGTTTGAAATTTTAAATATCAACAAACACTCACCACTTATGCAGAGCTGAAAAAATGAAGCAAGTATTTTCTATGGGCTAAGCTGAACAGAGAATTAAAAATAAATAATACAGTATTTATCCTCAAAATATTTTGTGTTACAATTCTGATTTCTTTGCAAATTAATTTCTTTCATTCAATTACAAATGCATGGATTTTGGTCCTATGGTACAATTTGTGCAAGCAAAAAAAAATGTGTTTAAAAGTATATTACTCTATAGCCTTTTATTTCCCTTCATCTAAAGTTTTTAATTGTAGAATCCACTTTTTTTAATGATGTCCTATTTGGGAATTAAGTCTTAATTTAAATGAATGCGATGATTGTCAAAATTCAGAATAGAATTCTTCTATGTAAAAAAATGTCACAATCAAATTCTTCTTAGTTGAAAGAAGTAGTTCTTTTATAACAGGGAGGGTGGAGCAGTGGTAAAAGCTTGGGCTCTGGAAATGTATTCAAGTTCAAATTCTAGTCAAAACCATTACATTCACTTTTAGCTGTCTCGAGCAGATGAGACTTGTTAACTTGGAAGAGTCATCTAGGTCTAAAGATAACACTGATTTCAAAACTCTGGTTAGATGAGACCCATCAACTCAAGGAG
>JAYKTE010913232.1:0-16625 GCA_036873565.1 Xipholeptos notoides
CCGTTTTATTGAAAAAAAAATTAGGACTTGAAACTCATTTTTCACCTGGTAAGGGACATTAAAAGAATCAGTGTATTTTTAAGAAAATGTACTGATTTTTAATGGCGCACATTTTCTACAGACTCCTAGATATGTGCTAGTTATTAAAGATACAGTGAAAATCAAAAGTAAAACCTTTTGATAATCTTGATGGTAGAAAATTGTAAAATAAAATTAAAATTCATGAAAATTTTTCTTCTGAATAAAAAGGAATAAAGAAATCTTATTTCATATAGAAGAAGAAATAAATATTAACATTTCTATTTGATATTATTTCAAATTTGTTTCAAAATTCAACTTCCACTCTTAGCAACTAAGTATGAAGTCCAGTAAAAACTACTGAATGTAGTTGTCGTTTTCAGATCAGGTCAAATTAGTGAGGAAGTTTCTAATATGTACAAGGGTTGTAATGCCACCTATTTTTTCAAAGTTGAAGAGCTTCAAAGACATTCGAATGAGCAACCTGTTGTGCTCCAGAATTTATTTTTCTACGTGATGAACATATCTATCCATTTTTGCGTTTGCCAATCTAAAAATAAAATTGAAATACATTCTTCTGAAGTTGCATATTATTTCAGGTATTGTTGATACCTTTATCACAAAACTACCCGATGTTATCTATATTATCTACAGATTCAGCTGAAGTGAAAAGAAAGTGACTTTACCAGTTGTCAATTACTAAGTTTTTTAGTTAATTATATCTTTTGTTTAGATTTTTCTTAAACTTGAATTTTGTCTGAAGAAATCCTTGTAAATGAACATTAAAAATCTGTATGAACCCTGTGCATTGACAGCATACCTTTTTGTTTTGTAACCAACAAGAACAAGCCTCCATGTTAATGACAATGAATGATTCACTCAGCCTTTCCAATACAACGAGAATAGAATTATCAGTTTGGACTTGTTTTTCCAATTTCATCCTTTAGATGCCTCCCCTCATACTCTCTGGGTACTTCAGTAATAAGATATTAAGGGCTACAGATCAGAGGGAACAAAAAAGAAAAATATCAAAACATTATTTAACCCTTTAGACTCTGACTTCTAGCCAATCAGAGCTGTACTATTATAGGACCACGGAGAGTCAAAATATTGGCTAAATCGGCCCTTCAGGGTCGAAAGAGTTAAAATCTATTATATGCTGCTCAAACAAAATATACTATTTTTATCTTTTTATTTTTCCTTAAAAGGACTTGGGAGCCGCTTGTGGAACGAAACGACCGACCTGTATGTTGATGGTAAATAAAAATGAAATTTTCAAAGAAGCCTACGAAGAATGTTTTGATGAAATTAAATCTTTACCACTCCCTATTTGACAAACACAACTTTTTAATTTTTATATTTCCATCTTTATATAATAAAACCTATGATTGCTAATGTGTTTTTGTTATCCATTAACCTTAATTCTCATGAAATAATTTAGAATTTTGTTATAAGTAAATTGAGGCATTGAGAGTAACAAGCGTCATCGTGTCCAAAAACTATATATATATATATTACTGTATTCCTAAAAGCCTCTTCTAGCACATGGAAGAGAGGACATTGTCGAAGATCAACTTATGTACAGACCTGAGTGTACAATCCGACAAGCACCAACTCTCCCGCCAATTGTTAAAAAATTTCTTGCAGTTAGAATAGAGTTTTTGTTTTTCCTCCATCATTATGGTAAAGATCAAATTTCTCTGCCATTAATTTTAATTAAATCAGTGCCAAAATGACCTAAATAAATACACTATGGCCTTCCATACTTGAAGTGAATTGCTGATATCAAAAGGGAAGGAGGAGATTTTCGAATTATAACAGCAAATCCAACACCAGCCAAGAAGCGGGTGTGGAAGGCTGACGAAGCAGAGAAGGCACATGGATGAATGGTAGACTCATCAAGTAAGATGTTAATAACTTTAATTCATCCCTGGGGATCGACCCCCAAAACATCTTTCAGAATCGTCCTGGTGTCTACAATGCTAGAGAAAACAACATCAACACTCTGGGTCCCCGCTCTGTGACAACTAGGGGTGAAGGTGAAAAGAAAAAAAAACTTGAGACATGGTTTTAAAATTAACTTTTTAATGAACCTCGTTTAATGGGAATTTTACTGTACAATTGGAATTTGAATACAAAGGATTTACAGCAAATTTTTTTTTTTTAAAGATTTAACCTTTTGGACCTAGCAAAAAAGACGACACGACCGATATTTTGGCCCTCCATGGTATACTTGCTAATTATGTATAGTCTTTTTCACTAGTTATCGCTTTTTCTGTCAGGATCCAAAGGGTTAAGCCAAATAACAAAGCTCGGTTTTTTATAACAATCACAATTTATTTTTTGTCTTTGGCTTTAAAAATTAAAAGAAAAAAAAAAGGAATCCCTGTTTGCAAACATTAATTTTAAAATAACAAAGAAAAATATTTATATAATCAAACTGGTTTATCTTCAAGAGAAAGATCAAGACTTGTAAATTAAATCCATTATTATTCTATATACAAGGGCACAAAAAAATGACAAAAACATGCAACCATGGTAACAAAGATGTTCTTTTTACAAAATTGGAAATCTTTTTTTACAATTGATTTGATTGGAAAAGAAATTTACAAAAGTCAATTTAGATTCTGTCAATTTTAGCCAAGTTGGAAAAAAAAAAAAAAATACCAGCTCAGGTTGGATATTGGGCCCCCTGCTATCCGCCTAAAATGAAGGTATTTTGCTTTGTTTAATGGCCAATCAACCATTTTTAGGATATTTAATGCCAAAAACAATTATTTTTGGTAAACGTTAGTTTTGTCTACACTTAGTTTTTTGAATAACACAATTTGCACTATTTAAGCCATAGTTGGAGAGAATGTGGGGATTCATACCTTTCCCAAGGGTAATAGACCAAATATGAACATAAAGGAAATAACTGGGTTTCAAACCCGCATACTACAATTCCCAAGTCCAACTGCCTATCCACTGTGCCAAATAGACTTCCCCCTGTATTTTTTGAGAAGTAATCAAATTACTTTACAACCATTAGAGCTAAAATATTTTGGGATTTTTATATTTGTTTTTGCAAAAACTTCTTTTTAATGTTAATATATTCTTTTGGGGTTGAAACTTTAAAATTTACCATTAAAAAAAAAAGAAAACATTTTTATCAATGTATAATGAGTATTCGCTTTATATTCACACGATTTTCATTTTTTTTTTTTAAATTAAATTCTAAAAATAATACAATGATGAATTCACTGATTTTTATTTACAAGATGTGGGAAAAAAAAAAAACATGGAGCTATTTACATCAAACAAAATTTTAAAAAGAAAAGTTTATTGAAATTTGATTTTTTTTTAATAGACCAGACAGACATAAGGAAAAACAGAAAAAAAAAAGGGGGTATTAAAATTAAATCTCATCTCAATTAGACCAGATATTAGATGATCTCCAAAATTTAGGTTAAAAATACATCAATTTATAACCAAGCTCACATTAGAAGATAAATAACTATCAAAAGATTAAATGAAAATTCAAAAATTATTTTAACTTTTAAGCTACTTCCGGCTTTTAAAGAAAAGTTTCTTTTAACCATTTACAAAAACAAGTCCAAAAATAATAAATGTATAACAATTAGTTT
Source organism: Xipholeptos notoides (assembly GCA_036873565.1). Taxonomy (NCBI): domain Eukaryota; kingdom Metazoa; phylum Mollusca; class Cephalopoda; family Idiosepiidae; genus Xipholeptos; species Xipholeptos notoides. The sequence goes on from JAYKTE010913232.1 coordinate 3,645, forward strand.
GTTTGTGTGTGTGTGTATATATATATATATTTAACACCCAATAAGAGGTTTGAGGGAGCTTTTTCAAAGAAAAAGAAAGCAATGAATGATTTTTGGCAAGAAAGAGCAGTTCAATTATTTAAAACTGAAAAGGAGTGGAGCTACAATAAAATAATTGTAGAATAAAAAACAAACTGATCCAATATAAATAATATTGGAAGGATCAAAAGACAATGGAAAAAGAAAGGTTGCCAAAACAAGGTTTTTAGATTATAACAAGAAAAATTAAAATCAAAATTTTTCTGTATCAAATATCAGCAAAATATTTACTATTGATCACAGAATACAATTTTTTTTTTTTTTTTTTTTTTTCATAATTCACTTCATTTTTAAAAGTTAAAAAATAAAATAATATAGAATAAAAAATTCAAAATAAAATTTATTTTAAAAAAAAGTCAATTTTTTATTTAAGTCAACTACAATTCATTATCATCCAAATTTTGGTTAAGCTGTTTAGTTATACTCTTTAACCTTCCTCAGGATCCCTGCAAGACAGTTTTAAATTCTTTAAAAATTGCAATAAAAGAAGGTTCCAGAATATTTTTTTTTTAAATTAATTGGAGAATGGTAAAATACAATATAAAGTAATGTACTCTCTTTCTCATTCTGTATTAAAAAAAATCAGAATTAAAAAAACTCAAAATACACCACATAAACAATACCTTTTTATAAAAATTAAAATTAGAGTTTGATAACAGAACTTTCTAACCATTAACCTTTTTGAAAGTGTGGAGCATGAAGTTAGTCAATCCATTCAAAGCATATACCATGTGGATATATTTACTTGGTTGAGAACCAACCCAAGTTAGGCACAAGGCCATTTTATGTGCTCATATCTCTGGGCTTTTGTAATCAGTGTTGCCCTTCACATAGATGAGTTATTCTCCCAAGTTAACGAGCCTCATCTGCCTGAGACAGCTGAAAGTAATTGCAATGGTTTTGACTGGGATTTGAACTCGTGTAATATGATTTCAGAGACCAAGCTTTTTCCACTGCTCCGACCTTAATGCATATACCAAGCTATATTACCATAGCTAATCTATCTTTATCTGGCTTAGCCTTCATAAATCAAAAAACATCAAAGTAACCATCAGGCTCATTAACTCAGGAGAGTAACTCATCTAGGGGACACAAAACTGATTACAAAAGTTCCAGGATATAATAAGCACGTAAAACTGGTCTTGTGCCTAACTTGGGTTTGTGCTTGACCCAGTAGATATATTCTTTGCTTTCCTTCTGACTATCCAACTAGAAAAATCTTGGAAGTTTGACAAGTTAGCTGGAGGCAAGCCTTGCTGGCTTGTCCTGCACTCAAGAAATTGAAACAACTAGCAAAAGGTCACCAATGCTGGCACAGACTTGTTCAGCTGGTCAGCTTTGTACATCTGCAGAAGCCAAATTAATTGATAAGGACTTATTTGAAGCAAGGATTTTCTTGTATTGAAGTTAAGTCACAAAGAGAAATGGGGAAGTTTTGTAGGTAAGGAATCACAAAATACATTCGAATGCTTTAAGGTGATGAAAGCTGCCTTCATTGCTGATTTCAGGATTCTTATTTATCATATCAGTTCTGACAGCTAGCCCCAACCTGTTATCTTATTCTACATGTTGCCACCGTGTAAAGAATTGTGCTACAACTCGAGGCAGAATTTATACTTTCAGCTTTAAAAAAACAAAAACGGAAGCGTCCAAAATTCCTTGCTTTGTAACAATTAAAACATTAACGATCAGTTTGTCTCTTCATTAAAATGGAAGTGCCTTCTTTTTTTCCAAAATTTCAGAAGGCAATAAAAGGTAAAGAATTTGGATAAATGAATGCATACAAAGGGCGATAACTCTGCTCTTTAAATTCAGGGGTTATATCCCGTTATTGTTGCATTTTAACGGAATTTTTGGATGTATCCATTTTCGCCATATTTGTAGTAAGTATCAAGTGTGGATCATTTTAATATGAATAGGTTTTTCCTTAAAAATTTAAACAAGGACAGATTTTAAGGTAAAAAATGCTGTTTAACCCCAAATTTTTATATTTCTTAAAAGATAACTTTTAACTTTATCTGATAAGTAAGAGTTTATAAATATGAAAGACGTTGCTAGTTTGGATTTGTGAAATGAGTTTTAATGGTTATTAATGAAAGCTTTGGAACTGGCATAGGCATTCATTTCTTTTTTTGAAAATTATTGTATTTTTAAATTAAAGTATTAAAAAAATGTTGTGAATGTAACAAAAAAGATAGCTTAAATAATAATAATAGTGGAAAAAAATGCAAACTGTAATGTATTTTTTTTTTTTAAATACTTATGTTTTGAAGCTTCAAGTTTATCTTAATTCTAAATAAAAAAATTTTTCTTATTTCAGTTTTTCTAAGATAATTTTTTGTTTAATTTTGTTACTTAAATTTATTTTAAAATTCCCAAGGATTGAAAATAGATCCAAGCCATAATTATTGGTGACATTATTTTGTCACTAAAGATTCATTTATTCTTTAAAAAAAAATGTCAAGTTAATGAAATTTTAACTTTAAGTAATATTTTCGTATATCTATACAGCGTTTTACGGTGTATCATCCTTTTAAAGCCATTTGATGCCAATAAAAATAATTTTTGATAAACGTTCTACCTCCGGGTAGAACGTTTATCAAAAATGATTTTTGGTATGGTGATCATAATTAAAAAAAAACAAAAAACATGAAGTTGTGTCTATTATTAGAAAAATAAAATTATTAAAAACAAAACTAATAAAAACATTTATGTGGAGGGGGGGGCACAAAAAAAACTTTATACAGAGTTGGTTTTCGTGGGGTTTTTTATGAGTTTCTTAATTCACAAGTATTATTCGGCCTATTTTCCTCATTTTTATTATTTTCTGTCTCACTACATTTCAACCGAATTACACTTTGGTCTTCATCAGCAGACCTAAATTGACTGATATTCTTTTTAGATCTATCTTTTTTTTGTTTTATTTTTTTCGATTTAGTTAGAAAGAAAATAATAAAGATGAGTACAATAATAGTCCGAATCGTACATGTATAATTTATCGTACCTTATCTCAAAGATTCCAAAAAATAATTTTTTTTTTTATTAATTTAGAAAAACAAAGAATTTGGGTTTAGGGGTATTTGACTGAAATTGTTTACAGAATTTTAATCCCTGCCAAATTTCAGCTCAGTAGATCAAAGCCTCTTGAAAAGTTTGAGCCTACAAATAAAGATTTTTATTAATTTTATGAAGTTCAGATTTTTCTTGCCAAAGACAGACTACTCATTCACATTGATTGATTAGATTGCTTGGTTTGCATTAAAAACTCACATTGGGGGAGGGGGGAGAGAATATAGTTTTCTATGAACTACCAAAGTAGAAAACCCACCCATTGGGTCAAATAAATATTTAATTTAATATTTACTTGTTGACACAACCTTGATTAAAAAATATCTACAAAGATTTTAAATTTAAAATGAAATAACTTTATTTGCTGATTTCACTTTTTTGAAATTTTTTTTTTATTTCAATATGTTAATTATTATTTTCTTTTAAGTAAATTTTATAGCACGGCCGAGTTGTGTATGATTTTTTTAATAATTCTACCGATGAAAACAAGTTAAAAATATTGGATACATTAACAAATTTTTCAAGTATTGGATAAAAAACTGTTTTTACTTTTCAATTAAATTCTGAATTTTATTGAAAAGTAAAAATAAATATTTTTATTTGATATTTTTAAAATTTGTTAATATATTTTTTTTAAATCGAGTAAGAAAGAAAGAAAAAAAAATTATAAATTTTTGTTATTCATATTGGTGTAAAAATGAGGATACAATATTTAGTCAAATGCTTCACGCGTTTTTTTCCCTTTTTTTTTTTAACATACAACACTATTTACACCCAAATAATTCATTTTCGAACAAATCAGCTGTAATTCTTGTTTATAAGAAATAGATCAAAGAAGATTTTTTAACCAAAACAGCCAATTTGAAAGTATCTTAAATGAAAAAAAATTCTATGAAATGAATCTTCGAATTAAACTTAGAAGTTGAATGAAATGAATCAATGAAATTAAACACCAGTTTTTTTAAGTGAAAGAAAGATACTAGCCAGAAGTATGAAACACTAAACAGGATGTAGGGTTTCATACATACAAGCAAGCACACTAATTTACTTTTATAGTATGAAAAAAATTTCCACTGCCTTATTTTCACATCGGATAAATATCTAAGCAACGTTCAACCATGTAGACAGTAAAGTTGAAATAGAGAGTAAGGCCAGAGATTCCTGATTTAATCAAATTAATTAAGAGTAAGGAAAGTATGAATAAGAGTCATTAATAAGAAATTAAGACAGTGTTCAATATAGAGTAGGAATAAAATGATTATTAGTAAACAAGGTTTTTTTTTGGTTTTTACCCAGTTTTCACTATTTGGATTAGTAAAAAAAAAAATCCCTTAAAAATAGCAGATTCAACCTCAGAGTTTTCTTGATTTAAATTGTCAAAGAAAATCTTCATTAATTAATAACTATTAGGAAACCTCAAGGTCATAGGTATCAAATTTGGCCCACAGTGTAATTATATTTGGCCCACAAGGCAATTTCAAATTAATATTAGTTTTAATATTAGTTAATATAATTTTTCTATTCACTTTTTATTGTTACTCAAAGACCTGAATGGTTTATTCATAATTTATTTCATGATTTATTCATTGTTATTTTATTTTCAAATTTATTAGCCTGTGTACAAAGCTAATTTTGATATTTACCTCAGAAAGGAGGCATTCAATTTTTATTTAGATTTTATTTAATATGCTATTAATATGTTTTTATTATTTTTAGCAACTCAATTTTGCACACATGCACTTTAAGTTATATGAGCCTTGCTTGTTCAATATTCATTGTTAAATCAAAACTTGTTTGGGTGCATATTAAGAGATTCTTTTGTGCAACCTTGGCTCATGGCTTTGTTCAATTTAAAATTTTGGTTCAATGTGTATTTGAGTTTGACATCCTCCCGCTCTATGTAATTACATAACTTTTTTTTTTACTATGGTAAATAACACTGTAAATTAAAAGAACATAATGAAGTTACCTACCATGATTAAAAACCTTACATATAATTTGAAAGAATTATTAAAAAATTTGTAGGATATAATAAACTTCCAAATAAAAATACTTTTATTTACTAGGAGAAACTTTTTTCACAAAGATTTTTTCAAATTGATACCCTATCTAAAAGTGTGATTAATTAACAAAAGATGTGTAATAAATAAACAAATATAATAATGCAATTACATGCATACTTACAAAAACACATTATGATTCCAAAATAACTCTTAAAAGTTTATTTTAAACTTAAACTTAAAAAAACTAATTCATACAAGATTTTATTCTAATAAAAATTACTTATCTAACTTTATTTCTGATTTCTTCCTTGTTATAATATAGGTATGAACTAATTCCTATAAATTATACATACAAATTTTACAGAAAGATTTATGTTATTGCATTGAAAAAAGGGATAGAGAGAAAGAGAGAGAGAGATATGACCATTTTGGCCCTTATTCAACAGCAGTAGGTACAAGAGAACAAAAAAATAATTATAATTGTGATAGACCAAATAAACTTTGTGACTGCAATGTTGGTTTTAAATACATGTATATTTGTTTGTTTGCATTTCACGGCATATCAATCATTTTAGGTATTTTTTGTCCACACTTAGATTTTTGAATAAAACAAAATGCACTAGAGGGAATGTGGGGATTCATACTTTCCCAAGGGTATTAATCCAAACATGAACGTAAACAAAATGACTAGGATTCGAGCTCACATATTAGGATTTCAAAGTCTGACTGCCTATCCACTGTCCTAAGTGGACCTACCCCAATTTCGGGGAAAAGAAGATTCAATAGTTTGAAATAACACTCACTAGTCTGTCGTTTTTTCTTCCTATTATTTCCCCGCAAGCTGCTTGTTCTTTGACATGTAGACTGATCTACCAATAAACTGAGATAGGGTGCCATCAACCCAAGACAGGTAAACCTGAGGAAGTCCCCATGACATTCGAGAGGTCAAGATTTTAAGAAAACAATACAATAGGTAGAAATAGAAGAAGATAATCAGAATATATGGCAGTTGAGCAGAACAACTCTACAGAAAATGGTGACAGGTCACTAAACAAAAGAAAATCAAAATGGAACAATAAAAAATTAGAAAAGAGATGTAGAAATTGGGGCCCTAACTAAATCTAATGCTCTTGCTCTCCACAGAGCCAAAATAAATAAAGTTGTGGCAGTCAGCAGTCAAAAGAAAAAGAAATAAAGTTCTTCTTTAAAAATCCTCAATACTCAAATTTCTAGACTCTGGAGATCTTTTTAACCAAAGGCCCAATGGCACGAGAAAGTAGTGCCCTATGAGAACAATCAAGATTTAACAAAATTGGATATTTAACTATAAGAAGGTTTTCAACTGACCTCTATAAAGTAAGCAGCGAGGTTTGATCAGCAGAAAGAGCTTAGTCTCTAGAATCGTATTATGCAAGTTCAAATCCCAGTCAAAACCATTGCATTCACTTTCAGCTATCTCAAACAGATGAAGCTATGTATAGAAAAAGTATAGCTGATATAATTTCTATTTTGAAAGGAAGTCAGTTATTTTTTTTACTTTCTAGAACCATGTCTTTCCTTACATGGGGGTGTTGAACACATTCTATTTATTTCTTGTTCTGTGACTATACTATTGATATCAGGCATGGGAGATAATGGGATACCAAGGTAAAATGTAAAAAGGGGAAATTTGAGACAACTTTTAAGCAACATCGATCCTAGGAGTGAATTAATTGCGAAACGGTGTTATCCATCTCATTAATAGTTTTGAATAAAAATGGAGTTTATTAAGCCTTTTCTTGCACCTGCATATTAATGTAATAAATATATCTTGTATATTATACAAGTAAATAATCATTAGGATGTGGTGGCAAACAGCGAAGCAGTGGGGGGGGGGGGACACAAAATCAGCTGTTTCCCAAATTTATAAAAAAATAATTAAATTTGTGGTTAATTTGTTTTAATTCCTGCCTGTGAATTTTTCACAACAAATCTTTGGTCCTATTATCCTACAAAAAGAATTGACTAGATTTGAACTTTGTTTTGGAAATGTGAGGTGGATATTGATTGGAAAATATGACCAGCCTTAATAGATACAGATGCAGGAATCTATTATTAAAGAAGTTGCACTCAGGAATGGAAAAGAGAAGGATATTAAGGAGGGATTGAGTTAACCTATCAGCTAAAAGTAGCAACTCCATATATACTACCACCAGTGTGAAGTTTACCAGATGGGATATTGGCAATATCACATGAAAAGAGACTTGGACTAACCAAAGTTAGTCAAGGGAAGCCAGCTGTAAGCATTAGACCTACAGCAGAATAAGGGTTTGTTTGTTTGTGTTTTATGGCATATCAACCATTTTTTAGGTCATATAATGCTGAGAACAATCATTTTTTGGTAAATGTTAGTTTTTGTCCACACAGTTATGCACTATTCAACCAATAGCTGGAGGGAATGTGGAGATTCATACCTTTCCCAAGGGCATTAGTCCGAATATAAACAGAAAGACTGGGATTCGAACTCGCGTACTATGATTCAAAGTCCAACTACCTATCCACTAGGCCAAATCGACTTCCCCACCAGAGTAAGGGAACTTCTATTATTTTGTTTAATGGCTTATCAGACTTTATAATCATTTGACTTTTCCTCTAAATTAAAAAAAAAAATCAGATTTTTATACACATACATTATCTATTAAACAAAATATAAACTAAACATTCTCAGAGTACTCGAGTAACCTAAAAAAAGAAAAAAAATTATCAACACACAAGTCATCTCATGCTGGTAACTGCTAGTAAATAGTGTTTCAATAATCGAACAAAAATACTTGTGATTATATGAAAAAAAATGTTCATAATGGCTATCCCTAAAAACCTGGGATAATAAGAGAACTTAATAAATAATTTAAATCTAAAAAAATACATTTTTAGGTAATTAGAAATTTGAAATGATTTTCATCCCGAAAATAAATATTTTTGTCATTTCATCTTGAAAAATAAAAAACAAAATATTTCTAAAAAGATTTAGTTTTTGAAAGCAAATTTAAATCATTAATTTCTTTTCTTTTTATCTTCTTTGATATCAGAGCATAATCTACAGAACAAATGAAAACTGTAGACAATTTCTTGAATGAACTCAAAAATGTTGAATAAAGAAAATGAGGGTAGAAATGTTAAAAGAATTTGGAGACACTTCAAAGTAAATTTTTTTGTAAATATTGGACACAAGAAAATAATTTTAAAACTTTCATCAAAAAAGAATAAATTATGAAATTTTCTAGAAATTATATTTTGTGGATTTCTTAGAATATATATTGCCTCTTTCAAAATGTACTATTTTAAGGAAACATTTAGGAGGTTAAAAGACTTAACGTTAGGAAATTAGATTAACCCTTTTGTTCCTGAAGAGCCGATATATTGGCTATGACAACTCAGTGAAAAAGATACCACAGCCGATATTCCTAATAAAACGGCTTCGATTGACTCAGAGATTTTTTTTATTTCTCTATCGCATGTTTCGCTTTTGTTATATTTGCAAAGTTCTTTATGTGATTCTTATTGTTTTTTTTGGGGGGGAAAGTAGCAGTCAGAGTGAAGTGATATCTAGTGAGAGTTAATGGGGAGGGTTAAGGGTAAATTGTTTGTCTTTTACAGCATATCAACCTTCTTAGGTCATTTAATGCCAATAACAATCATTTTTGGTAAACGTTTTTTTAGTAACACAGTATGCATTTTTAATATTTAATCCACAGCTGGAGGAAATGTGGGGATTCATACCTTTCCCAAGGGTATTAGTCCAAATACAAATGTAAACAAAACTATTAGGATTTGAATTCGCATATTATGATTCAAAAGTCCAACTGCCTATCCACTGCACCAAGTGGACCTCCCTGAGTGTAAATAGTAAACAGATACAACTAACTACATAAGTAAGAGAGACTGTTTATATGCAAATAAATAAGCATTCAGTTTCACAGAAAATCAGCAATAACCAAAGACCTTGATAATTCATGAGCCCAAATGGAAAATCGGAATAAATTTGTGTGTGTTTTTATCAATGTACAATTTACTTATGTTGTCCTGTTTACAAATACAATATGTCGGATGACTAGATCCTTCATAATAGCCTGTCAAAAAGGGTGTCGCTATATTATCAAAAATTTTGCTAATTATGTATCGTCTTTTTCACTAGTTACTGCTTTTACGTCGAAAGGGTTAAACATGAAATCTGGTCATAAAAAATGGATGATCACTTATTAACCCTTTGGACCCTGAAGGGCCAATATATCGGCCCTGGTGATCTAGGACAAATCACAGCTGATATTTTGGCCCTCCATAGTCCTCTTACAGAATACCTCTGGCTGGCTAGTTAGTAATTTTGCTAAGTCAGGGTCCAAAAAGTTAATGATAAAATGGACACTCAGTTTGTATCTGACATATCAATATTTGCTCACTTTCTGTATGAAATCAGAAACCGATTCTATAGCTATCTCTTCACAAAGCAAGCATTCCTTTCATTCCCTTCTTTAGAAATCAATGAAAATTTTATCAAATTTACATATTTTCATAAGAAAAGACCGTAGAACAAATTTCATTTAACTAAAATGGCTCACTCCTAATTTTGAGAACAAAGATAAAGTTCAAAAGTATTAATCGGACTATTATCCTCATCCATATTTTCTTTCTCACGTTTCAACTGAATCACCGTTCGGCCTTTCTCAGGTGTCCTAAATTGACATTGTTTTTTGAGGAAGGCTAAAGGGTGATTTGGTCAAAATTTTGAGAGAAAGAAAATAATATGGATGAGGAAAATAGTCTGATTAATACTTTTAGAATTCATTGCACCTCATCTCAAGGATTTCGTAAAATAAGATGAAGTTTCTTTTCTTTAATCTAGAATAATCTTAATCCATTTTATGGTTTCTTTAAGATAAATATTCATTTTCTTTACAAATTGTGAATTTTCTTTAGATAAGACTGACATCTTTAGTTTAAATTGGGGCCAAATGCGATCATAAAAATCAACTTTTAGTTTAGGGATAACCCTGAAAAAGACGCAAGTATTCAGAGGTGCATTTCAGAGATAGAAGAAACATTTTTTCTTTCTTTTTGTACCAGAAACAATGGCAGAATAAACATTAAAGTTTATTCTTTTTTTTCTTGGAGATAAATAAACGAGAATTTTCAGAAAAATCAACATTCAGCATTCAAAAACAGATTGATCATAAAATCTGACGTGTAAAGAAAAAAAAAACAACAATTAAAAAAAGAAAAAACTTTTCTTTGGGAAAAAAAAAAAAAGATAAATAGAGAATATATAAAAAATAAATATATATATATATATAAGAAAAATCATACTACTTTGGGAAAGAGGGAAAAAAAAGCATAAAAATAAACATGGGGGGGGTCATCATCTGAATATAAATTCAGAGTTACAACAGAATTTTATCCCTTCAACAGTACAAGCCACATACGGTGTGAAGGAGACATCAAATGTCATCTATCAATATTGGTGTCCCCGCATGATGTGCGAGTAGAATCCATATTTATTGCAACAGTGCTTGCCACAAACATTACACACAAATGGATCAGTGTGACTATGGCAGCCAATGTGGATTGAAAACAGAACCTCATCTTCAAAAGTCACGCCACAGTGAATACAACGATTGTCTGTCATGGTTGCATTGCTTGGCTGCTCACTTCCCTCCGATTCACTTGCGAGTGACATCGAACGAGAACCAGTTCGACGTGACGGCAACAATTCACATTGCACAGCCCGTTCCGTGAATTGGTTACGCCAACGTTTCCGTTCCGTCATCTCCTGCTGTCCACTGCTGCAGCTTTCTGTCTTCACACTGGGCAGGACGCACTGAACAGCGACACTAAAAGTCTCCGTCTTGACTGACGAGGAGTTCCTGTCTTCTTGAGAGAAGCTCTTCAGAACTGAGCCATTATCACAAATTGCATTCCGGTTTGTTACACACGAAGAAGATTCCCCGTTTGGGTTTTTAATGTTCGAAGAGGAAGTATGCAAGGGGCTCTCACCGTAAGGCTTCAATAATGATGTAGATCCTAGGTCATCAGGCAATACAGAGTTCTCGTCAACATTCGAATGATATTCCAGTCTAGTATTAGAAGATTCAACTAAATTCAAATTAGTCTGCCCACCTTCAGTTAACTGTCCAATATCAGATGTAAAGTGGGCCGTAGGTGATGTCTCGTATTCCAAAGCCTGCCTTTGAGACGTTGAAAGTGAAGTTTGAAGGTCTCGTGTACAATCTGGGGTAACGGTCCGCATTGGAGTGGCCGCAGCAGAACTCGACACATCAGAGATTTCTTCGCACTCGTAGGGTTCAACTTTGACCTTCACATCAGTCGTGTCCATCTCGTTTGAAGTGACGTTGGGGCCAGGGAGGCTAATCAATGGCAATGTTGCGGCCGACGGCAGAGCAGGTGTCACCGAAGAGACCGCAGTGGAATAAAGACCCGATGAAGTGATTGTGCTTGTGACAGGCACTCGTGGTGGTGGTGGAGGGGGTGGTGGTGGTGGAGCGGGAGGGGGAGGACTGTTGATGATTGAAGACACAATGGAGCGAAGATAATTAGATGCGAGGTGAGAGTCTGGGTTCGCCTGCTGGCTAGCACTCTCATAATGGTTGTACTGGCTGAAACAGTTCCCCAGGGGCGTAGGGCCTGACCGCCGAAACTGTAGGTTCGGGGACTGCACAGTTGTCAACAGAGTGTGTAACGTGCTGACACCGAGTGGGTTACTCGTTGAATTGTTCTGGTCAACTCCAAAATGTCTGAAACTGAAACGCGTCTCGCCATAAGTCGGACCTGAGTAAGAAATCGAAGGATCAGTCGCCATGCTGTTTGGAACTTCTTTGTGCTCCTCACAATAATGTTCACGGATTTTGCGAGGTAGAATCGTGGAATAAGTGCACTTGTCACATTTCAAAACATTGACCGGATTGTTCCGAAGATGTAGACGTTTGTGTCGACGGAAATTACTTTTGTCGTTGGTGGAATAATCACACAAAGAACACTTGAGAGCTTTAACACCTGGAAGAAAGAAAGAAAGAAAAGCCAAAATAAATAATTTGGAAATTAAAAGAGATTCACAAAATAGATTGGAAAAAGAAGAGGATGGTTTAGTTCTTAATCACAGATTTTAGACTATTGTCTCATTTTTATTGTTTTCTTTACAAAATTCCAGCCAACAAACTCTCCAGCCTTCTTCAGCAGAATGGTTGTGAAGCAAACAATAAAGCAAAAAACAATAGTTCAAAAACTTTAAATACAAATAATCAATCCTCATCTCAAAGATTCCAAAAGACAAATGCTTTGGTTTGTTTAATGGCACATCAACCTAAACAGTCCTTTTTTTTATTTTTTTTTTTTTAAACAGAGATTCGTTTTGTTAACAGGTAATTAGAAAACAGTAATTGCACAATGGAATTTATAGCTAGAAAGATTTTAAGGGACTCATAACTTTCTTAAGGCTATTCTGCAATTGAATGTAATGGCAGTGCAACTCAACTTACAATTCCAAATCCACCTTGTATTACCGCTTGCCAACACTGGATATTCCTAAACCAGAGTTTGTTGCATAGGTAACAGCTATGATTTAGGATATATCTACAAGCACCAACCCAAGTTAGGCAAAAGGACAGTTTTTATGAGCCCATTATATCCCTGGACTTTCTGTAATCAGTGTTGCCGTTCACCTAGATGAGTTACTATCATTGAGTTGATGGGTCTCATCCACCCAGGTTTTTGGAATCAATATCATCCTTACACTTAGATGAGTTACTTTCCTGAGTTAACGAGCCTCATCTGCCTAAGACAG
>JAYKTE010913342.1:0-16618 GCA_036873565.1 Xipholeptos notoides
GAATATTCTTTAATAAAAGCATATTGTCACAGCCCTACTAATAACTACAGAATTAAAAGAAATGGTAAAATCGCAAAGACTGGACGTCTGTGACAAAAATATTCTTCATATTGTCACAACCCTAATTATTATTACTAAGAAATTATTTGAAAAATCCAATGAGAAAATAATTATTGTTTTAAAAGCTGTTTACAAATTTAACCAATTATTTCATTCTTTACCCAAGGTGAATCTAAAAGACCTGAAACATACATCAGACTATAGAAAATAAAATTGTTTCAAAATCCACACCAATCAAAATTATTTACATTTTTTTTTCTCACAGATAACACACACTAAACATTGGACCACAAACAAAATTGAATTCAAAACAGTAACTCAGGCTGATTTTAAACAGCAAACCTTGTGTCAAACAATTAACAATAGAGAGAGAGAGAGAGGAGAGAGAGAGAGAGAGAGAAAAAAACATTTTGTTGTAAATATAACAAGCAATAACAAGGGATTTACTATTTAAGACTTTGTTTTATTCATTTTAGGCCAATCAAAAAGGTAAAGCAAATAAATAGATTCATTTACAGTTTGGATCAAATTTATGCTTGTTCCCCCGCCAAAAAAAAAACAAACAAACAAGTTTTATTTGAGAGCAACAAAAAGTATCTATTTATTAATAAGATAGAGTGTATGTTCGTTAGTTAATTCTTTCATGTGTCACACTTCTATCAAGATCAACGATTTTATCTCCCTTTAAAGTAACTTTAATTTTAATTTTTTTAAATCATTAAAAATCATTATCCTTTAGAAAAATTTTCAAAACAGTTTACGGTTTAAAATTTGCTGTTTTATAATAAAAAAACAAACAAACAAAAGCCATGTATTTTTTAATAATAGATTCTTATTAAAATTTAAAAAATATATACAAGTGAATTGACATCTGTTCCTTTATAATTTATATTAAAAACTATTCAGAAAAACAAAACACTGGGTTGTGTTGAATTTCCTCAGGATTTGTTTAAATTTAAGAATGTTAAATTACTTATAAATGCATAAGAAACCAATATGAAAATGGTTCCATATCCCAATATCTTTTAGTGAAAATATTTTTAAAAAACTGTTTGGAGCCAAAGAGAAAAAGATTATGCACTTAAATCAATTAGAAAGAAAAAGTAAAAAGATTTTCAGAAAAAACTATTGTCGCCATCTAAAATTCTAACAGGAGGAAAATGTCAATTAAAAAAAAATAAAAAATTGGAGATCAGAAAGAGGATTTTCGTTATTTTTTTTGTTCTACTTTCAGGACAAAAGATAATCTAGTATTGAATTTATTAGCGGACTGTTGTCCTCATCTTTTTTTTATTTTAATAGGTGTTATTACACGTTTCGGCAAACTTATTGTCTGGCCTCGCCAGGTGTAGTGTAATAACACCTAAACGTAGTGTAATAACATGTATTAAAAAAAAGATGAAGACAACAGTCTCTAATAAATTCAATACTAGATTATGAAGCCTCATCTCAATGAATTCCAATAAATGTAATTACAAATAATAATTCTTTATCAATTTACAGAAATAAATCGTCAAGTTAAAAAACAGTAAATCTCCCATACAATTCAACAAAAATATAAAAAATAATTTCCTAAATTTTGTTATGCACTATGCATAAATTAGAGAAATTAGTTTAGAAAAATTGTTAAGTTGAAGATTTTCCTTAATTTCATTAAAAAAAAAGAAATTAATAAAAGATCTTGAAAGATTTGTTGTCCTCTACTTTAAATTAAAGAACAAAAGAGTAATTTTTTGCCAAAGTATACTGGCTGCAAAGTTCAACCATTACAAATTCTTAAAGAAATCTTTAAAATGAAAAAAAATATTCCAATTAAAATGGTTTTGTTTCTATTAGAGTAGTAACTAGGACTGTGACTATATGCTTTTATTGAAGAATATTCTTGTCACAGACTTGGCTATTTTGCAATTTTACTATTTCTTTTCATTCTGTAGTTATTAGTAATAACAATGGCTGTGACAATATTCTTTTAGTAAATAATATTCTTGTCATTACTTGACTGTTTTGGAATTTTACCATTTCTCTTAATTTTGTGGTTATTTGTAGGGCCCTTACTAATACTTGCAGAATTAAAAGAAATGGTAAAATTGCAAAAGAGGAAAGTTGTTACTAAAAGAATATTGTCACAGCCCTAGTAATAGCTACAGAATTAAAAGAAATGGTAAAATCACAAAATAGTCAATTAACAAGTTGGGTCGTGAGGCGATTATTTTTTTAATAACAGCATAATGTCACAGCCTAAGTAATAACTAATAATAGACATTACTCTCAAATTCCTTAAATTCTCTTAAGTGATTTATTTAGTTGCTGTTTAGCAGATCATCTCTAGTCTTTGACATGATATCATTTGCGTGGAAATGGCAGGCTGCCTGGTATAAGATGGCCAGGTCCAACTCCAGCCTACAGTCCACTTAGAGATCAAAAAGAGAAGAGAGGAAAAAGAAATATTAAATCCGCAAATTAAAATGTACAAACAATAGTTTTACTACAGACTGGACACTAACTAACTATTATTCATTAATATTTTTAATGTAATTTGGTTGATTTTACAATTAGGTATCTATTATTAGAACACTCTCAACAGATTTTATTTAGATGGTTGAAAAAGAGATTGAAACGGGAAAGGTAAACCAAATTTAATATTTTCTTATCCCTTTTTTTCTCCACAAACCTTTTAAACATCCCAAATGCATTTTGGTCATGTATGCAGAGTATAGAGTAAGGACGCTGGGATGACTATAAGACCAGCTTAGAGAAAGATAGAAAGGGGGAAGAGCAGTCTTTTAAAAATATAATATTAGCTCCATTGTATCTTTACTTATTATGTATAGGTTCAAAAGAATACATGACATTACAAAAATGGAGTCATTTTTCATTACTGATTGGTATTATATATCAAAAGTTCAGAAAGGAAACTCCGCACTTGAAATTTACAAAAATGAATAAATACTGTTCCAATTTTAAAAACAACTTCACATTATTCAATTATGTAAAGTTGTTTTTAAAATTGGGATATTATTTGATGATGGTGATAAGGGTTATAAGGAAAATAAGTTTTAACCAGTGGTGATAAGGGTTATAAGGAAAATAAGTTTTAACCAGTGGTGATAAAAAAAAAATTCAAGAAAATTATTTAAAAAATATAATGAAACAACAGTAACAACACACAATAATAATAGTTCTGAAAACGACAACCATAAACAAAAACTCAACCACCCCCACCACCACCAGGGAGGGGCAGGGGGTAAGAAGCTCTTGGTGCACGTTTTAGAGGGGGTTGATTTCATGATTAAAAAGAAAGGAAATAGAGGGGCGTTTAGTAGTACTAAAGTAAAAGTACTGACTGAACATTCTTTTTCATAAAAATAATTAATGAATGCTTAAATAGCCAACAAGAAAAGAAAGAGAGAGAGAGAGAGAGAGAAGGAAAGAATCCAGAAAGAAGATAGAAAGGAAGAAAGGCTGATAAATGGAAGAGAGGGGATTTTTTATGAAGACAGAAAGGTTTTTGGTTAAAGTGGTGGGGTGAGTGTGAGTGAGTGCACTGCACTCTAGTGCACCCACCACAGTGCAACAAAAAAAGAAATCATTTATGGAATGAGAGATTAATTGAAAACTTGATTACAACTAACTAGACTTTATATTGACTTAAACTATTTAAATTAATTTTTTTGCTAGATTAATAATAATAATCAACATTTAAACAAACAATTAAGGCTTTCTAAATGAATAATTGAAATGGATGCACGATGAAGAAGGACTTTAGGAGGCCTCCCTCCCTCCCTCCTGCTAGTTGAGAAAGAAAAGTAATTTGTTGATATTTTGGGGTTTCTAAAATGGAAGAAACCCACTACCCACCACCTACACTCACCAATAACAACAACAACAACAATCAGATGATCATACAGGCATCATCATCATCATCATCATCAATAAGGTTATTTGTATTTATTTCGAAATGGGTCACCAACAACGAAATCTAATAATCGATTGCAGAGTTTTCAGTTTTAGGTTCGAAAAATCAGCCAACACGAGAGAGAGGGGGAGGGGGGATAATTAATAAGGACAGAGAGATCTTGCAAATAATCGAATTATCTGCAACATAACAGCTTTCTCTTCAGTAAAAAAAACAGAGTAATAAAAAAGGTGCACTCACTACTTAATAAGTTTTCCATATCAGCAATAATAATAATAATAATGAAGAGAAGGAGGAGAGAGAGAGAGAGGGGCAGGGCAAATCAACTCAACAACATCAGCAACAGTGATGAGGGTGGTGGTGGTGATAGTGTTGGTGGTGGCGAGTTCCTCATTGTAGGAGGTAAAAAAATAGACGGGGGCGGAGAACAAGAATGGAGACAGGCTGACGAAACATCAAGTGATGGTATATATTATTATTCGAAATATCCAAACGTATTAATTACAAATGATGGATGGACCTTTACTTAGAGGAGTTGTTGTCGTTTATCATTTTTATTCTAACCATTTATCCTTTAATGGTGCTTGGAAATGATTTTGTTGGGGCCTAGAATATATATATATATATGTATATTTATAAAAAAGACAGAGAAACGTAGAGGATTACGTCACGTTTGCAACGTAGACATCAAATAAAATTACTCAAACCTTCGCCTTTTCTCCATTTTTATACAGTTTTTTTCTCTTTTCTTGAATAAAAACCATAATAAATAATGTGTCTTTAAATATAAAATGACTTTCTAAACTAATAAAATACTAGCAGGATTTTTTAGTTAGTATTTTTTCTTTACAATCTTGTCATTTTGTTGACGACTGGTCTAAACATTAAAATACAAGTTCATAGTGGATTTGTTTCATTTAAATAATGATTCATTCATTAATAATAATTACGATGCGGTGATGATGATGATGGGAAAATGAAGATATGCATCTATTTATTTATTTTAAAGGCAATTAAAATTAACTTTAAAAAATAATTCTGGAGTTTTAAACAAACAAATGTTTAAAGTGTAAAAAGTTGCAGGTTTGTAAATAAATAGTCATTTTTCTAAAATGCATATCCCTAATCAATTCATTATTTATTTTTTCATGGTCGACCCAACCAAAAAGGTTTTAAATGACAAATAAATAAATTCTAAATTTATATCTTAGGTTTATTCAGATGAATTCCAAGCCAAATTATGGAATTAAATGACATTTTCATGGGTGGGCCCAATAACAGAAAAGGTTCCAGACAAAAACCAATTTATTAGTTACTTTTTAAAGGTGGACCCAAGAAAATCTAAATTTATGGGGTGTTTTTTTTTTCAGATGAATTCTAAGTCAAATCATGGAATTAAATGACATGAGTCCATTTTCTAAAATAGGTCCCTAAACAATTTATTATTTATTTACTTTTTAAAAGGGGGACCCAACAAGTGAATAATAGGTTTTAATGGCAAAATAAATCAAATAATTACAATCTAAATCTATATCTTGTGTTTTTCAGATGAATTCTAAGCCAAATTATTGAATTATGACACTCTTTTTAAAATAGGTCCCTAAACAATTACTTTTTCAATGACTGACTCGGCCAGATTTCTATAAAAAAAAATAATAAAGTACAAACATAATTGTAAATAAATACTACTCTCTTGTTCTTCCAAATAAATATTTCAAATAGTGAAAAAAAAAAGCCAAGCATTAAAATATGTCTAAATAGAACAACATTAACAAACAACACCAGCCTTGTCACCTATGGTAAATATACTAAAAATAAATAAATGTCAATGAAAAATATTTAGTGACATTTTACTTTTAGGATTGACTGTGAATCAAACAGGAGGGTGGAATAGACAAATTGGGGGGGGGGACTAACTCCCCCGCATTTTTTGTAAGGAGAGAGGTGGGGATATAAAGATTTATTTATTCAGTATAAATAAAAGTAAAAATAGAAGAAAAAAAAAATCAAAAAATCATATTCCAATTAAAAAAAAATAATAGTTTTTTTACAATGGCTAACACTTAAAACTACCATCACTTCTAATTGAAATTAATTTTTTAATTAAAAAAATTGAAAATAAATTAAAAAGATAAATTTATTTAACAAATTTTGCCATGTTTTTATTTAGTTTTTTTCAAAAAGTCAAACAAAAACGCTACGAAATTAGTAAAAAAATTATTTTTCTTTTTTAATAATTAAAAAATAAAGATTATGAAAATATTTAAACGTAAAAACAATAATAGACATCTTTTTTACATTATTTTAAACACGAATATAATGTCCTTTCTTTTTTATGGTTGAAAATATTTATTAGTCTAATCAGTGAAAATAAAAATGACATTTTCTGTTTTTTAAGATTATTATTCATTATTTTTGGACGAGGATAATTTTTGTCCCACGGAAAAAAGTAATTAAATTTAAACATAAAGTTTTTAGGTTACCTTTTTTTGTCCATTAAACCAGTTGGTCTTTAATAAATTTTCATGGTGAAAATACATTTTTGAAAAATAAATTAATTTTAGCAAAAATAAAAATAATTATGGAAAAGAATTAAAAATTAAAATAGAAATGTTTTAATTTTAAAAATAAAATAAACATAAGGTCGCTTTTTAAGATGAAAAAGGCATTTATTGGAGTTATATATATTTTTTATTCAAACGATAAACAATAGATTTATTTGTTTGTGAAAAATATTTTAAGCTTATTTTTTTTAAACAAAAAATATCCACGAAAATGCAATTTTTAACTAAAGTTAGATTTTTTTAGACATTCAAAACGTTTTTTTTAATGTGAACAGAACAGCAATAGGAAAGTTAAAGATATATAGGTTTTTAAGCAATTAAATAAGTGAATTTTTTAGGTAACAAGAAGGGTAAATATAGAAATATTTTTTTATAAAAGAAAAGATAGAGAAAAAAAAGATGATAACCGTCTCTTCGTTAAGGGAGATGAATTTTTGTTAGTTGCTTGCTTCTTTCATCGTGTTATTTTCCAAGCTATTCTAACGTCAGACTGACAACAAAATCAAAATTCTAAGTGAATAATTATTTACCAAAGTCAACCAAAACGATTTAAAATATCTTTTCTGTCTTCTAAGTCCATTAAAAAGGTCAGATTCGCGGATTTAAATAAGGAAAAATGAGAAAGAGAAAAAAAAGACGAACCGTAGTTGCTTCTTCTTCTAATCCCCGTAAAAGTCACAGAATAGAAAAATTATCGCTGGGTATTCGTCGTCTCAGACTTATTTTAGGATTAATAAAAGCCATATACATCCAACCAAGAAAGATTTTAGGTTCTTGAAAGATCGAGAAAGAAACATAGACACATAATTAGTTTCATTTTTTACTCATAAATACATATATTTGTATGTGAATGTAAAGGAAAAATTATAAGAAAAAGGTCGAATCGACCAATGGTGGTAGCAGTAGCAAAGAGTGTGCCTCTCCCGCCGCCGTCACTTTAAGCGCTTATTAAACAGACCTAAAAACCAGAGACAGTATAAATATCTGGTCTAAGAAGATAGAAGAAAGACGACCCTCGACGATGGCGATAGTTCTGGGCAGAATAGAGAGATAGTACACACACCTTACCTACTTTACAAAGGCCTGGCCCCAAAAAGTTTCAAGAAAATGCTATTTACTGTTGAAGCCTCAGCCACACAGGCACTGCGCAACGAGGATGCGCATACAGCTTTAGATCCGTATGACTACGATTGTCTTTTGCCACCTACGGAGTCCCGAACGTACTACAATAGACAGATATGCCAAGGGAAATAAATACACTTTGTTTACACTTCGATTTCTACAAGAAAAAAAACGTGAACGAGCGTTTCCTCTCAACAATTATTTTAAATTACTACGATTAATTTTCCTAAACTTCTCTTTAACTCAAAATAATTTAACACAAAAAAATAATTTTTTTTTTAAATAGGCCAATTATTGTAATCCAGTTGGTAGAGTCAGTTCGGTTGTTGTAGTCCAGTCACAAACAAGAAATAAATCAGAAAAGGGTTATTTGCCACAACAACTAAGTTGTAAAAGCTTTTTGAAAATTATGAAATTTTCATGAAATTATTCAATTTCTTCGACATACTCATTATAAAAGGTTATTATTTACGCTCTTTGGAAGTAGTGGTACTGGATACTACTTACCTAAAAAACAAACAAACACTAACTTGGTAGGGGAGACCATCGGGTATTAAACAAAAAATTACTTACTCTCAAATTTTTGCACTTATTTACAAATAAAAAATATCTTAATTTAATTAGAAAAATTAATAAAAAAAATTTCACTTAAGAACAAGAATAAAAAAAATGGTCCGATCAATATTTTTTTCTTTTACTTTCTTTTTTTTTTATTGAAATTCATGGTTTAACTAAAATATACAGAATTTATCAATTTTACAGAGATTATGTTCTTTTTGAATGCTAATTTATTCGGACTAGAAAGAAGGACTACTATTCTCATTTTTATATATTACAGAAAAGAAAAGACACATTATTCACATTTCCTCACCTAAATACGGGAATAGGACGTTTCGTTTTGACGTGTCCGATTCTAATTGACTGAAAAGTTTCTACATTTTGTATTCGTTCTTTTTTTATTAATTCATAAATATTTTTCCATGTTTAAAAAAAAGAATTTGTTTAAAACTTAGAAAAGTTAAAATTTCTTTACATTTTCTTTGGTTATTTTGGTTTTACGGCATATCAACCTTTTTAGGTCATTTAATACCGAAAACAATCATTTTTTGATAAACATTCTTTTTTTTTGTCCACACGTAGTTTTACAATAATTATCATGGTTGTCCTTGTTATACACTCTAATATATGCATTCTGACTCTAATCACTCAACTTTGCCTGCACATTATAGTGTGTGTTTAATGGCATCTGACTACCGGACATAGTTAAGCCAATATGCACAGATCACCTGCTGTACAGCCTCTGCATGTGGCATTTAACTGCAAAAATATTGGGGTGGGGAAGGTGCCCATTGTATTTTTTGACCAAGGGCCCATAACACCCTCAGTCTGTCCCTGTTCAGGCTATAGAAAAATTTCAACAATGTTGAATATCATAATTTTGACAGTCATTGATACAATTCATAGATGGAAGTCCTACCAGTGCACTTCAAATCTACCACAATCAGGGCGTCCTTCCAAAATTTTTAACCCTATGGCTTTACTTTTGGTCCGTGAAGTGAAAAAGGTTCCACAAATAACTCGTTCTGAACTCCAGAAAACATTAGAAGCTTCATAGTGGGGGGGGGGCAGAGGGGGTCAGTCAATTCAACTTTTTGTAAAAGTTTAATTTTTGGTACCAGGTTGAAGCTTAGGGTCTAAGTAACAATTTTAGTCTGAGTGGACAATGATCAGATTGCGTCTTCATACATTTCCGCCATTTTACAAATGGCCGCCAACCAAATCTAATTAACGTCGATATCTCGGAAACTATTGTGGATATTGTACGGGATCAGTATCGCTCAATGTCAATCAAAGCTAACACAAGAGTAAAATGAGGGAAAGGTACACGACAGTGAGTATCTGGTACTGTTAAAGTGCCTGGAAATTGGCAAAACCTTTTATCTAATGCCGAAAATAAAAAAAGAACTCCTGTCAACAAGCATTGTACAAACACCATTCCAAGATGGTAAACAGGTTTACATAACTTCTGATTATCAAGTCCTCAATGCAGGGAATGGACCACCCATGGAACAATGTAATCACGAGGAGGCAAATACTTGTGTCCTGGTACATCATCTTCGTGCCCTCCAATATTCATCTGGGAATGGTCTATACTGGCGACACACGTTGTCGTAATACTTCTGTATAACTTTCACCATATCAAGGCAGTAAATCCAAAATAAGAAATTTGGATTTCTTTCAAATAAGAAAGACAGTCAACATGAGATCCCTCAATATTGCCTCCAGTCTAGGTGTGACAACATGCAAAGCCTTGGCTTTCTTTCATGCTTTTACTGGATCAGACGGCACTTCAGCTTTTAAATACAAAGGTAAGCGATAATGCTTTAAGCGGAAAGACGAGATTCCATTCCTATTGAGTGAGTTTGCTACAGTTTTTAGCACCCTGTTTCTTATATCGCCTAAGTTGAGTGAGGTTGTGGGTACTTTGTTTGCAAAATTTACTCTGAGGAACCTATTACTGATGGCGCCAATGTTGACCTTGTTCGAATGAGATTTTTCTATCAAAGGACTCGGGATGTAGAAAGAATACCTCCTACAAGTAATGCACTGGAACAACATCTCAAAAGGAGTGTCTATCAGGCGAGCATCTGGACTACAGCACACAGGCACGAATCCCAAGCAATCATGGATGGATGGAAAAAGATGACCATTTGGTTCCCATATTGACCACATTGCCCCTTGTTAGGGATGTGTTTAATCTAGACGTAAAATGCACATGCACAAAACACTGCAAATGCAAAAAGGCTGCCTTAAAGAGTTTATGTTTGTGCAAGTGTAAATGTTCCAACTAAATGGCCATGATTCTAGTGAGAATAAATAATGATTTTTTTGCACTTACCTAATCAATAAAATATTACTAAGAAAAATGAAACTAGTCTTTTCAGCTTATATTCATGTTATTTTACAGAATTTACATTCAAATGTGTTCAATTGTTAACATACATAATTCTGTTACATTGTACTCTAAATTTTGTTGTGTAATTTACCATTTAGAGACAAATAAATGCTCTAATGTAGTCCAAAAGGATCTTACTGGATTCCTTGACTATGAAAACCTAGGTATAGACACCAAATTAATGTTTCTAGGTTGAATAGTTTCCGAGATATCGACATTAATTAGATTTGGTTGGCGGCCATTTGTAAAATGGCGGAAATGTATGAAGACGCAATCTGATCATTATCCACTCGGACTAAAATTGTTACTTAGACACTAAGCTTCAACCTGGTACCAAACATTAAACTTTTACAAAAAGTTGAATTGAAAGTGAAATTTTGCATAGGCTGGGAACTCCACTATCAGGGACACGTGTATGCAAGAATAAAATTAGGACAGTTCTTCGAAGGAAAGGATTCCGATCGTGGAAACCGAGAAAAACCCCTTTGTTAAAACTGATTCATGCAAAGAATTGTCTGAAAATTTTCAAGAAACATTTGGAGAAACCTTTAAGCTTTTGGGTTAAAAAGGCCACGCTGAATTGGCCATGTCAAAACAAAACATTATTTAGGTAAATGAGGTGTAAATGGGAATGTATTTTTTCTGTAATATTGTCAAAAAAACAGCAAATTTTTAACAATTAATTTCAACCAAAATACAGAATTTAAAAATTTAATTTTGAATTTAAATTTATAAATTTATAATAAATTTACATATATATGATACATAAAAAATAAATAATACTTATATGATACTTTATATAGTAAATTTATAAAAAGTTTATAATCTATAAATTCAAAAAATTTGAATTTAGATTTGTGCCAAAAAACAGCAAATATTTAACAATTTCAACTGACCATTGAACGAAAAAATACAGAATTTAAAACAGCACAGTGTTGTGGATAACTTGCAGGCTATAGTTATCAATACTAGACACATTTCATGCAGATTGGGTAGACCATAATTTAGCAAGAACACCTGTAGCAGTAGTGGTATTACAGCAGGTAGAATTATCAAGAAAAGACTGTTTCCTCTAATCTCTCCCTAGACTTGTATTTATAAAAAGGGAAGAGTTCATTATTACAAAGGTAGGGAAGTCCACCATAACACTTTCTTCTTCTTCCTCTAGGTTCTCCCTAGACTTATATTTATAGCAATGGAAGAGTTCATTATCATAAGGGTTGGTAAGTCCACCTAACACATTACAATTTGGCAGAAAAACAAATTCTCATTTTACAAGCATCCATTTTCCACTGATCTGCCAACCTTTTCAGCTAGGACCAACAAAATTCTCTCAGTCCAAAGCAATCTTGATAAAAAGATTTTTCTAGATTCATGCCACGATAACAATCTGAAACAGCAGGAGCAGCCAACTAGCAACACTCAGTTCAACTCACACACACACTCACGCACGCACGCACGTTCTATTTGGTTGTCCCAAAAGTTTGTTGTGACTTACCTTGTAAACGCCCGTGTGTTTGTAGGTTGAGAAAGGAAAAAGGGTCCAAGATGGCACCTGTAGGCTTTTAATACACATGGTCTCATCTCCAGCTCATAAAGCATCGCACATTCATGTCACATGGATGCTAATTAGGGGTGCCTGGGTTTTATAAAAGTAGGTAGCTTCTAGAACTTTGGAGGAGACATTACACCCATGTTGGTAGTGAATTTGCTTTGTGTCAAACCTCTTTGATGCATTTGTAAATATTGAAATTAATTGAATATTTCCTAACTCAAAACTATCCCTCTACATAAAAATGTTTCCCGTGGCATGATCAGATGATCAGTCGAATGCATTCTAACTGAAAATCTTTCTCTCCCCCCACACCCACAACCACCGATTAAGCAACCAAAAAAAAAAAAAAACGTCGAGTAGAGTAACCCCCTAGGGTGAGGACTGGGATAACTTAGTGTGCAAAAAAAAAATGTTTATAAAAAATTAATTTTCTTGGCATTAAATGACCTAAAAGGTTGATATGCCATAGAACACAAACAAACAAGATAAATAAAGTCCCAGAGGTGCCTTGGGTCTAATAGAACAAAAGAAAAGGCACTTCTGGGAGAAGAAAGAAATAGAAACAGTAAGAGGGACTATTTTTTAAATTCTATCTAACCCTAGGTGTTTTAGGTCATTTAATGCTGAGAACAATCATTTTTGGTAAATTGTCCACACATAGATTTTGTAATAACACAATATACGCTATTTAACGCAAAGCTGGAGGGAATGTGGAGATTCATACCTTTCCCAAGGGTATTAGTCCAAATATGAATACAAATGGAAAGACTGAGATTTGAACTTGCGTATTATGATTAAAAAATCTGACTCTTATCCACTGGGCCAAATCAACTGTAAGAGGGACTAGGAGTTAAAGTCACACGCTAGTAAGCAAAGAAAATTTATCTTTTGAAGGTTGAAGAGCTATAAAAATGGGTGTGGTACCATTATAACAAACTGCCTTTTGTGCTCAAAAATTTATTTTTTACATAGTCAACACCATTTTCAATGCGCTTTTGTCAGCGATGAATGAGGCGGTTCATTTTTGTGTCCGGTTTGTGCTTTGTCACTCGCATCTTTGTCGCCACTCTCAAACTCATCTCCTAACTGTGCTGACATCATCTGCATCAGCTTTGTAAACATTCAAGAGTCACCAGTGAATGTTGATTGGTTCAATTTTTCATGCATGGAGATATTCAATGACGCATCTCTGCTTCTGATACAGGCTTTCTTAGAGTTTCATACTGTCAATATCTACAACAGAAGGATGAAACTTTCAGGCCATGAATGCATAAGTTCAGTCATCCTAATAATACAGTTTGCAATCTCCTCTGATCTATTCAGCCGGAGTAACAAATAGGAGGCATCACTTTTGGAATGTCCATCGTAATATCATATTTCTTTTCCATGACTCTACAGTCATTGCTGTTTGGCCCTCCTCCATGACTCTACATACCTTTTTGGCTTTTGCCCTCCAAAAGGTTGTGGACTTCTGTCTTAGGCTATTTTTATCTTGCACTTCTCAGAAGGTAATCTCAGTTCAGTCACTGTAGCCAGCCAGGAGGCCCTAAAAAAGAAAAGGTTTCTATTTATTTTCCAATTACTTAGGGGTCCAGCACATGGGCCCCATAAATCGAAACTCAGAAGGAAAAGAGCTGGGGGAGTTAGAAGACTGTACTTAACTTTTCCCTTTCTTAATGGAAGAAATAAATAAGATGTAATAAGAAATAGATGAGTTAATCTAAACAAGCATTCTCTGGAGACTACTCATTCTCTATATAAATCCCAAACAGCGACAGAAAGATCATCAGCATACATCATCATTTCTTCTATCTCACAGCTACAGCCAACATGGACCCTAATTTACCCACAGCTGCAACTGACCTCCTTTCTAGCCACTACATCCGGCATTCTCTCTCTTTTTATTTCCTTCTCTCTCTCTCTCTTCCTTTCCTTTCACTTACAGGATATATTGCCATTTGTCCAGATTTCCAAGATGATGATTCAATCAACTTCCCTTGGCTTTCTCGTCATACAAACAATGTTTCACGCTTTATATTTCCTTTCTCGCCTTTTTCTGATGCTGCTTATCAAAATTTAACTCAAACCTTCATTAAAATTGTAAATTCAACTTTTTTCCATCCATTAGATGTGATTGTTAGTATTTCCATCCATTGGATGTGATTGTTAGTATTTCCATCCATTGGATGTGATTGTTAGTATTTCCATCCATTAGATGTGATTGTTAGTATTTCCATCCGTTGGATGTGATTGTTAGTGTTTCCATCTGTTGGATGTGATTGTTAGTGTTTCCATCCGTTGGATGTGATTGTTAGTGTTTCCATCCGTTGGATGTGATTGTTAGTATTTCCATCCATTGAACATTTATCAAAAATGATTGTTGTTGGCATTAAATGACCTAAAAAGGTTGATATGCCATGAAACTAAATGGAATGCAGCATTAAGTTTACATCTTCATTGCACCATTAGATTTATTAGAGCAATAATTAATTTAGGAATATCTTTAGAAATAATGGAAATTGAAATCAAATGTAAACATGAATTGTTTTAAATTATGAAATATTTTACAGATAGTCATGTTCAACATTTTCAAGTAAATAGTTTAGTGTGATTTAATAAAAGAAATATTTTAGAAATTATTTCAAAACTTGAAAATTAAATTTGTTTATTTTGAGAATAATTCAAATTGAATTCAAATTTGTGTTGATGTAATTGGTTATAATTTTAATTATTTTATTTGTTTATTATTGAAGTTTTGGGTATCAAGCAGGCTGAGCTAAGTTCCGTTATTGTGACCGTACGATGTTTCCAACTCTCTGAAACCTAATTTCAATACCAGCTTTAAAAAAGCATTTTACTTAAATCCCTGGGGTTAGACAATTGGAACGAGAACAATTTCCCCGTGTTTGGGAAGCAGCAGTGAATCAAGGCGAGTGGAGGATGAACCCCTTTGCAGAAACGTTGTGTGTATGACAATTAAGTTGAGGATTCTGCTCCTTAAATCATTGGAGGACATTTGGTTTTAAAAAAAGAACAAGCTTAGACTTAGAAAAAAGGTTTTTTATCTGTACAAGTATTTTTTGGACTGCTGTCCTCATCCTTGTCATTGTTACCTTCACAATCCTTGGGATGAGGTTTGATAATTTGTACAAGTATTTTTCGGACTGCTGTCCTCATCCATGTTATTGCGGTCTTCACAACGTTTCAACACTCTACCCAGTCATGGTTAACAGAACGAGAGCAGGCTACCCCCGTAGTTTGAATAAAGAGTTAAGTTTGAAATTCTGTAATTCCCGATTATGACAACAAGGTTCCCATATTTGATCACCTGAAGATGGCCGGAGGGCTAATCGGCCAAAACGTTGTGAAGACCGCAATAACATGGATGAGGACACCAGTCCGGAAAATACTTGTAAAAATCATCAAGCATCATCCCAAGGATTCCGAAATTTCAAATGCCCTGATTACAAAATTGTTGTTTCTTTCCAGCAAAGCAAATAGAAAAAGTTTAGGATTCATAAAAATCAAT
Organism: Xipholeptos notoides; assembly: GCA_036873565.1. Lineage (NCBI taxonomy): Eukaryota > Metazoa > Mollusca > Cephalopoda > Idiosepiidae > Xipholeptos > Xipholeptos notoides. The sequence goes on from JAYKTE010913342.1 coordinate 15,703, forward strand.
CAAGGTCTAAATTCATCCATTTTGTAATGGTTGATCAGTTCAAAAATTATTTCTTTTCATTTTGAATTTTTGTCATCTTTTTAATTCAGATAATTTTTTTTATTTCTAAGCATTTTAATAAATTTTGAATTTTTATCATTTTTAATTAAAGTATTAAGAATTTTAATATATTTTGAATTTTTATCATTTTCAATTTTTATCATTTTCAATTGAGATAATTTTCATTTCTAAGCATTTTAATAAATTTTGATCTTTTTTTAAAAAACACTTTAACACCAAATATTAAAATCAGTTAAAAAATTAAAATATTTCTTAAAAGCCTTTTTACACATTTTTTTGCTGTTTGTTAAAGGTGGAAGCAAGGAAATTGTTGCTACTTTTGCCCCTGACCATGCAAGTGATAATTTTTCCGATGTTGTTACTATTAAAATCTTCAAAAAGGTAAGAATTATTTGGTAAAATTATAAATGACTAGCTGTAATAACACCTATAAAAAAAAGATGAGGACAATAGTCGGCTAATAAAGATAATTACTGAATCATGAAACCTCATCGCACTGAATTTGGAGTGGTGGAAAAAGCTTGGTTTCTGGAATCGTATTACACGAGTTCCAACCCCAGTCAAAAACCACTACATTCACTTTCAGCTGTCTCGGGCAGATGAGGCTCATTAACTCGGCAGAGTAGTTCATCTAGGTGAAGGGCAACACTAATTACAAAATCCCAGGGATAAGTTCATAAAAAATGGTTTTGTGCCTAACTTGGGTTGGTGCTCGACCAAGTAAATATAATCTCACTGAATTCCTAAATAAATATAACAATTAGTTTGTTTGTTTGTGTTTTTACGGCATATCAATCATTTTAGGTCATTTAATGCCTAGAACAATCATTTTTGGTAAACGTTAGTTTTTGTACAC
>JAYKTE010913453.1:0-16615 GCA_036873565.1 Xipholeptos notoides
TTGAAGAAGTGAAAAGATTAGTGATGCAAGACCGTCAGATTACTGTGAGGATGATATCTGAAGCCGTTGGTATTAGTATTGGCACAGTGGAGACAGTTCTGACCAAAGATCTGAATCTCCACAAAGTCATTACTTAGTGAACATATGCTGTTGACCACCTGGATGGGCAATAGGGGAATGAAAGTAGTACAACATCCACTCTACAGCCCTGACCTTCCTCTTTCCATAAAGAAAGACAGCCTTAGAGGAGCTGAAATAGGCATCGGAAAATTACCTGAAAGAGGACTTTGGGGAGGTCTTCCAGGATTGGAAGAGACACATGAAGAAGTGTGTAGATGCGGGAGACCATTATATTGAAAGGGACAGTTTTGTAAGCTTACGAAAATAAATATCTCTCCTGACATTTTCTCATTACTCATTGAACATACCTTGTATATATTATACTAGGTACCGGCAGCAGTCAGAAATTTTAGTGAAAATCTTAAAAATGACTTGAATTTTTTCATTTTTCACCACCTCGTATCTCATTAGTTTAAATTCACTTAAAGATAAAAAATACATAGCAATAAAGAATAAACCTCCGTCTTTCGAATGGTGGTTTTTTATTTGTAGAATAAAAATTCTAATTTACTAATATTTTTTACTGACACCACCATTTTGACGTGGAATGCAAAAACGTCATGTTAACATTTTTTAAGAAAAATATACATAGTTTTTAACAGTCTTGCTCATTTCCGCCATACAACGGAGAAAAAGACTAAAACTAAGCAAAGAATGGTCTTTATTTTGGTATAAGAATCGCCATAGATATATTAAAAGAAATTTATGTAAATTCATTTTAAAAAGATTTTATAACTTTCAATTCCTAATTAGTGAATTAAATATTCAAAATAAGCATGGCAAATCTGACATTAAATTAAAGTTCATTCAATTTCCTATCAAATGATGTATAGCTTTCTTCGCGTAAATGCACAAAGCAAAATAAAAGACGCATAGAACAAGTTAGGCGACATCACCATGAACAAGACGGACACAAGTTGTTTGGCTTTAAGTAATAACAATGGGCAACACTTCACTTTTTAATTAAGTGATAAGAATCCATTTCTGAACATTAATTTGTAAAAATTGAATATTTCAAATATTCAGAAATATGATCAGTACATGACTGTTAATTTGTTTCATAACTTATAAACAAATACATCACAGCATGTGGCCAATATGAATGTTTCTTACTTTTTTGATACTTAACTTACACTTAATATTTCTGAAAATCATTTTAAAAAAATAAAATTATTTGCTGACAGCAATTTAAGAATATTTTTTAACTTGGGAATGAAAAAAAAATTTTAAATGATTTTAAAATAGTGTAGTTTGGATGTTTGTTTACACTTAAAAAAAACGTAAGTAGTTTTTCTTTCGCAAGTAATTTTCATTTGATTTTTCTTTTTAATTTAATGGGTTACAATTGCATAAAATTTTAATCTCATTCAAATAAATTGATAAAAAAAAAAGAGTTAACACGATCATATTTTTTTCAAATATTAAATATTTTTCAATATTAAAATGAAAAAACAAGTTATCTCCACAGTTCAAGCCTAATTATAAAATAGTTTCCTAATGTATAAAATGCTGAAAATTTTATAAAAATGTTTCTTAGTTTTGATAATGGTTTTAAGAATTAAAATCTAAAACTGAGGACGGTCTGAAATACAAAATATAATAGGTTAATATTTTCATAAAAACATATATTTTTAAAATTTGTTATTTATATATATATATATATAAAGCATTCATCATCAGTTTAGAATAAAATACATAATTGAGAAAGCTTATTCAGATGCCCCTTTTTCGCCAAAATTACTGACAAATTGCACATTTTTATTTGAAATTCATTTGAAAGCATTTGTTATGATATGTTGTTATTGTTGAGCAGGAAAACCTCCCTTTAACCATTTATCTCAGATTAGTCTTCCTGTATTTAGAGAGTTTTTGCACACTCAGAGTATTCTAGCAGACCCGGTCCTCACCCAAGGAGGTAACTATTTGAGGACGTTATTAGATGTTGCTGGTGTTACAAAAAATGCACTGATGAGTTTGTCTAAGCACTACAGTAACGGCATCCTCCTAGACTTGGTGTCAGTACTACTACTACCATCCCCATCCTGAGTATGGCAGGCTGCACCGTGTTTATCTGGATGTTCCATTGATAAACAATCATTTAGAAAGCAATTAAAGAAAATTCAAGCAACATCCACAAATCTCTGTAAATCTTGCCATTATAATCAAATTTATGAAGACTTCAAGAAAGAGGATTACTACCAACCATAAAATCATTGCATTCTCTTTATGATATTCTTTAATAGTAACTATAAGGTGTAAAGAGTTAACTTTTGGATATAGCATTTTACAATATCTATTAAGGATACAAAATTTCATACACGTACTCATAATAGTTTTTGAGATATGTCATTTTGAAATTGTTATACTTTTATGAAATTTGGACATTTCAGCCTTTTTATCTACTTGTCATGAAAAAAGTGCTGATAGAATCCCTTGAAAAAAATGTTGCATAATACACATTATATATAGAATTACACAGGATGTTCATAAATTACTTTCATGCAATTCCATTTTATTTGATGCTATAATAAAGTGTTCACTTTTAAGACCTTAAAAATGAGGACCAAATTGAATTGGAGGTAATAGTATTTTTACTTGCTATTTAATTAATATACTAGGAGTGATGAAAGCATATTTTAGGACATTTTTGGCTGTTAGTTTTCTTGTCAGTTCATTTCAAAGTTGCCACATTGCGATGTAAAAATGTTTGTGATAAATTTTCGGGTGTTAAAAAATCATAACTTGAAAACTAAAGATATTTTCATAATTTTTGTTTTGTTTTTCTTGTATTTATGTGTACTTTTAGATAAAACAATCAAATTTTATCAGTTGTTTTTAAAAAATTTTTGCCGGTACCTATTTTCCTTTGAGACTTTGTGTTTTTTTAACTTTGATCTTTGCTGGTTTAATTGAAAAAAAAATATATAAAGGCTTAAAAATATTTTTCAGGGAGTAAATGAGCTTTGAAAATTTTTTCTTTATTTTTAAAGGTGGCCGCTGGTACTATTACTTTAATACAAATAATAATGCACCAATCTAATTTGCAATCCCAGATCAAAAAGTGGGATAAAAAACGATTTGTTTCGTTTTATTTCAAAGTAAATTCTAAATCCATGTTACACTTCGTTTATTAAGGTTCCATTGTTAGGGTCCACTCACTCCACTCCCACTGAAGATAAGATGTTAAAATAAAAAATAATACGACTATTTATCTAAATGATAGTTAATAAATGAAAGAAAAAACAAAAAAAAACCACAGAGACAAGGATTTGATTTAATAAAGAATGATTTTTAAATAAGATAAAGCAAATGAAATAACATCTTTGGTTAAGATTTGGTTATGTGATTATTGTTAGTCAGTCAAAAATAAAAATGAATGAGTCTCTCAATTAGTCCATCATAAACATTGTACTACTTTGTGGCGAGAACAAGAATTCCGTCTTAACTTAACGAATGTTTATTGTAAAGAAAAGAAAAGAAAAAAGCAAAGAATTGCGGCTTTGTCTGTGAAAAGAGGAAAGAAAGAAAGAAAGAAAGAAAGACTAAAGAAGAGACAACGTGTAACTATGACGTCATTGGAAGCCCAAAACTAAAAGAATAAAAAGTTAAAAAGTTGGAAGAAGAATAAAATAAAATAAAAATCGACCTGGATTTTGAATGCTGCTTTTTCCTTCCAAATTGCAGCGGACAGATTCTAAGCGATTGGGCAGCTTTTAGATTTTCATTAACATGGATTGACAGTAGACTGACGGTAAATAAAAGAAGGTAGAATGGTCAGCAAGCAATCTAAAGAAAGTGATAGAAACCAACAGCTTGTCCGTCCAATCCAACAGATAAAGTACGCCATTTTGGGGTGTGAAAAAATTGGGTCGGGAAAAGCAAAGACGCGAAACGCGTTCCGAAACGAACCGAAATGAAACGGAATTTCAATAAAGTTATTATTCAGCTTTTTTCACACGATATTTATTTTTTTCCTTAACTTATAGTATTAGAAAAAAAATTTAAAAGCTTTTTGGAAATTAAGGAAAGTAAGAATTGTGAGAAATAAAGCCGGAAAAAATAGCGTCAAGGGAGGTAATCAGCTTTTGATAACAAACTTCATTTTTTATGGTTTGTCTTTCCTTCGGTGTGTCAGAAAAGGGAGAAAGCTTCGAATATTTGTCTATTTTATTAAGTTATATGAAGATTACTTGCAGTTTTAGGGTAAGTCAGCCTTGTCTTTATTCATATATATTTTTAAACTTTTAGTTTTTTCAAATAAGAGAAATAGATTTAAAAAAAATATTTTCATAAACCGAAATGGTTTAAATCAATTTGTTTTAAGTTGTGGCCCACACCAGTGGTTTTGGTAATGTCGAAATCTTTATGTGTAAAAATATTGTCAAAGTAGCGTCAAGTAGGAAAGCTCTTAAGTTTGGCCAGGTCATTCGTTCGTTCGGTGACCAAATAAGATCTCTAAGGACCCTGCGTGCCTAGCTGACCTCGGGTGGTACTACTCTGGTGTTGTGTCCCCTGGACTATGAAAGAATCATTGCGGCAGGAGGCGAGGCGCCGAGGCGGTCAGGCCAGCAGGTAAAACAAGGAGGCATGGGTCCAACTAAGTCAAGGGAATAACAATAATGTCCATTTTCATGGCTAAAGAAAAACATGTCAAAAATATCACTAGAAAATAAAACGATTTCTTTGAAAAATAACGGATTCAAAAAAACACTTTCAAACTGAAAAATTTCTTTAAAATCTCGATCAAGCTTCTTGACAATTATTTCCGTCTTATTTTAATTCTATTTCTAAATCTACAAACTATCAATCATAAAATTCATTACTTTTTACAATTTTAAGTTTGAACAGTCAACACTAGGCACGAAAATAAATCCAAGGAAATAAAAGACGCATAAATTGATGTTAGCTTCTTAGCGAGAAAAATCATTTGTTTTAATTTCATTTTATATTTTCTTTTGATGCTCCTCCTAAAAATAATTCTATGTAAAATAGTTTTCTGCTTGAGTGATAATAAAATAAAGCAAGTAGAATTTATTAAAAATGGTTTATCTAAAAACGAATTTTATTATTTTAAAAGCTTATAAAATGAATAAATGTTAAAAAATAAAATAATGCGAATGCACGCACAAATAGAAAGAAAATAGTTTAATAAAAAATAATTTTAGTACGAAAGACGACGACCAAGAAAAAACAAAACGAAAGAACAAAAAAGCATAAAAATGTTAGAGCAATTTAAATATTGATTTAAAATGAGAAAAAGTTGTTTTTTTTTCAAAATCAATCTGTATTATTTGGTCGGTTCTCGTCAATAGTAAGTAGTCTAAGTCTATTCTGGTTGGTACGTGTGTCTGGCTGACTGCCTGCCTGCTAAGTTTTTCTTATAAATTGTCACGTGGTGTTTCGTTTTTCAAGCGGCTTTTTCTTTCTTTCTTTTTTTATTTACTTTTTCAAATGTGGAAATCCCCTAAAAACAAAAACAAAAACACCAACAATGTTTGGAATTTGGACTTACATTCTATTATTCCTTTTTTTGGGTTTTTTTTTTCCTTATACTTTTTAAAAAAAGTAGCTTAATCGTTATCTTTTCAGTTTTGAATGAAAAAAAAAAAAAAATATTGAGCTATTCAATTCCGAATAAAAAGTAACTTTCTTTCAACCAAGTTCCAGTTTTATTTTGAATGATTATTAGTTTTAATTCAATATCTAAAAAGCGTGAAACTCAACTTGTTAAAAAAAAAAACTCTGAAAAAGACAGCGTTTTCCCCCAAAATTCAAAATCTCTAAATCGAATAATTTTTATCAATTTAGAAAAAAAATCAATCAGTGAACAAACGCCAATTAGAGAAAGATTGCGATTATTGATAATGGCTATAATTATTCGACTCATGACTACTTTTCTTCACCGTTGTTGTTGGTATACTGTCTGTCTGTGGTGGTTGTTAGTCCACCCTTCATTAAATTCCCTCGTCAGTAATAGTGAATTGTGATACCATTGTTGCTTGGCTTGAAAACTAACTATCAATTATCGAGACATTAAGGTCTTTATTCATTTGTGTGTTTTTCTTAGCTATTTTCGAATTGAATAAGTCTGATTTGTTCTAAAATAGAAATTAACCTCTTGGTAGGTGAATATTTTAAACTGTTGCAATTTTTCATTAAAATAAATTAACGATTTCTTAAAAAAAATAAAAATTAGAATCATTTTTAAATTATCATTTTGGAAATCGAAGTTATAAAACATTTTTTTGTTTGATTTTTAGCATTTTAGAGCTGGCGACCGCACTTAATTGAAATTATGAACTAATAAAGATTGATTATGATCCAGGAAAAAAAAAAGTCATACAGGAATGTTAAATTTAATTTCGAAATATAAATAAAATCAATTTGACTAAGTTTGTTCTGGTAGCGTGTAATAAAATTACAAGAGATTGCATTAAATAAATTGTAATTGAAAAAATAAAATCGTTTTTCAACTTCGTGAGACAAAACTTCCAACTAACAAAAGCTTTTAACAGTAACATTGGTTGGTCACATCTATTTTGAGGGTATAACCAATAAGTTTTATAAAACTAAATTGGCTGGAATATTGGACTCGAGTGTGTGTGTAGTGTTTACTGTTGACTGTTGTTCCCCAGGCCTGACAGGTTCAACAAATCCGTTATGTTTAATTGAAATTTTTAGTAAATATTAGAAAGAGAATTTATAAAATAAATTTAAAAAGCGCTTCTATACAAAAAAAAAGAGAAGATTTTAAAATGTTTTTCTTCGTTGACATACGAAAAGAATGTTTTTTTTCAGTCTCTGCCCATTTTCCGTTCGATAGAGAGAGGGTTTTAACAATATTTCCAAGGTCGATATAAGAAACCAGAAAACAATTGAAAGGAAGGAATGGATCTATTGACTAAAAAATGTCCAGTTCCAGTGAAGGAAGATCTGGTTACCTTAAATATGACAAAGAAAAAGTTTGGATTTTTTTTTTTGACGTTTGAAAAAATATACTTTTTTTAAATTCAGAAGATTGATATTTTTATAATTAAAGAAGTAAAGACTTAAGGATCTTAAAGATGAAATTAAAAATGGTTTTGAAAAAATTACTTGATCCCGGACACACACGCATTTTTTAACTTGCATTTTTTTTTTTTTTTTTATAAACAAAACACTAATTTGTTTCCTTCCGTAATTTTCTTTCATTTAATCTTTATTTCAACTTTGCTTTTTATAAATGTTAAAATGCTTTAGGTTGAATGGTGTGGTGTTGGTGTGGAGAAAGAAAGAAAGTATTAAAGTTGAAATGAAAGAAACATTTAAGTAAAGAAGTAAATGAATGAATGTGCACGATAAATAGGGTGTTTTGTGAAAAAAATTGTAGCTAAAAATACGGGGCCACGCTTCCCATATTGTACCTATTTTTTCTCCTATAAAAAAATTTAAACAAATATTTTTGGGGAACATTCAATTTAATTTTCAAACCTTTTATTTATCTTATTTTCCACCCAACAAACAGAAATTAAATTCAGATTACCAAAATATATTAAAAAAAAATACTTTCAGGTTTTCTTTTTCTTTCTTAAACTTTCACAAAAAAAGGGACAAAATTACGATTTCCAAATAAGCAGTTTAAAATTAATAACTTTTTTACATCAATAAAAAAAAATCATTGCAAGTCATTTTAAGAGTTATATTTTGTTTTATTTCATCAATTCGAAGGTTATACCGAAAATTTATTTTGTATTAGTTATTGACAGTTTTTAAAACTATGAAATAAAACATTTTTCCCGATAATCTGAACAAGAAAAGAACGAATAAAAAATATTTAAATCTAGAATAATAATAAAAAGCCACAAATGTTTACCTGTTTTTTTAATAACTTTTTTAAAATCTAATTTTAGTTAATGAAAATGTTTTAGTCAATGGATTTGAAATTCAATTGACTTTAAAAGAAATCATTTGATAAATAAATTTTCAATGGAAAATAGTTTGTGAAATAAAAAAAATGTTATCTTCGTGGGTCATTAAAAAAAGAGAGACTAAAAAAGATCGTCTGCTTTCGAATAAGTTCAGAAATATTGAAGAAAACGAACCAATTCTTACGAAGATTTCCATAGAAATTGAAAAAAAACAAAAAAACGAAGAAAGAAATTGAAAAAAAAAGACTGAATTTTTTCTTAATAATTGAGAAAAAAAAATGGCGGAACGAAGAAGAAGAAAAGGGGGAAAATTTAAGAAATTATTTTGATTTCTTTTAAGAAAATAAATGACTATTTAAGGAACTTTTTCAATACTTAGTTAGTAAAATATTCAACTAAAAAAAAAAGAGAAAGAATTACATTAAAAATTAGAGAAAAAAAAAGAAAAGAATAAATAACCGACGTGAAAAAATGAGAAGCGAATTTGAAAATCATATAAAAATTCAATTAAATATGGAAACCAAAGAAAAAAAAATTGAGATGACAAATTGAAGAGATTAAATTTTTTTTGCTTAATTGAAATAGAAATTGAAAAGATTTAATCGAAATATGCAGTCTGTGAACTTAAATAAAATGAAGAAAAGAAAATTAAAAACCTTTTCTTACCAACAATTTTAAAGCATCGAATCGTTTTACAACTAAAATAAAATTTCCAACGGTAACAGCATTTTAATCAATTTTTTTTTGTCGCATTCGTTTTCTCTGTATTTCCCCAAATTAATATAGAAATGTTTTTTAGTGACAAAAATAATTCCAGTTGATGACCATTAATTCAAGAGTTGTGGATACACTAGCAGATAAACAAAGATACAGAAGAAATTAAAGGCTGTCGTCGTGTAAAAGTAGAGATGCGTTTGACCTGAAAAAAAAAATGGACACTAAATGAATTTCTTCTTGAATATAAAAACAGGGGGATTTTTCGCTCGACACCGGTTACAAAATAAAATTTCCGGTTCGCTTTTTATATTTGTTGTTTTGATAAAAAAAAAATAAGCTAGAAATTCCATGGAAGTTTAGCTTTATTTGAATTATTATTTATTCCCTTTTTTTTTTTTTTAAAGAAATCATAAACTTAATTAGAATCCTTTTAATCAGTTGACGAATTATTATGTAGAAGTTTAATAATAAAACTTAGTTTCCAAAATTAATTCTTTATAACTAGTATTTCAAAATAAGTTCTAATTTAAATTATTTTTCTTCCACTAACGAACATTAACTGATTAATTAAAATTTGACAAATAATACTATTCTACTTAAAATAAAGCTATAACAAAAGGTATGAAATTATTTTTTTATGTAGGTTTTTAAAATTTATTTAAATTATTAAATTAAAAATAACTTTACTTAGCTTTTTAAAAGTGTTATCACGTGACGTAAGTTGCCAACGACTTGATAAAAAGTTATTCCAGTGAAGTTTAGTTTCACCAGTCGCGCACTCCCACCCACACAGACAACATTTGATTAAATCCTTTAAAAATAAAATAAAATTCCTCTAATTTTATATTTTAACATGTTTAATACTTAGCTTTTTCTTAACGCCTGCCGTGCTCTGGCAAATCTGCTGCTTCTCTCTAGTGCAAACTTTTGTGTCGCTCTGCAATTTTTTTAAAAATTTTCAAAGATAAAAATAAAGGAATTTAAAAGAAGCTAGTCTTTTAATTTAATTAATTCAAAATTTATTTTCTAGGGGAGAAAACAATTGTTTCAAATTCAATGTTATGCAGCTAAAGTTTTTATTGTTAAAAAGTGTTTGTTTTAAATGTTTGTTTTTCGGCCGTATTATTTTATTTTATTCAGAAATTTTATACATATATATAAAAAGTTGTTGCATTCTATTTTATATGCACATTATCACACCCCTAAATTCAAAATAAATTGTTTAATCGTTTTGAGTCAGGAGGGGGTCTTTAGCCCCTCCACCTACTAGACACCCCCCGAAACATTGAGGGTGGTTTTTCCTAGCGAGCAAAAGTTGGTCAAATTGCCGCTGGCTTTTTTCCGAGCACCGTCACAGTACACACACCAGACCAACCACACACAAACAAGTTACAAAGTTAAAAAAAAAAAAATTTAGAATCTAACTAACTAATTCCACAAATAAAATTAATTATTTCTTTCGTTTGTTTGTTTTGTTTCGGCCATTGTCTGAATAAAAAATACAAAACGCTTTTATCAAAATGTCGTCTGCTTTCTTTGATTTTTATCATCCACCATCCTTTTTTAAACATACGAATTTGACATGAGGAGCCTCAGACGTAATATCTCGTGGAAATGTGGGGCCTATTTTTTTTTTTTAAATAGCTCAGTAAATAATTGAATTTTTAAAAAGGTATTTGCAAAAAGGAAGCTATTTACAGACATATTTTTATAGATTAAGCATGGAATTACCTATTAGTCATTGTCATTGATTTTTGTCAGGAAAGTAATTTTTAAAAGCTATAAAAAGTTGTCCATTTTTAATTTTTTTTTAGAAAATACCTTTGATCAAAAAATTTAAAGCATATTTTCCTTTGAGACTTTGTGTTTTTTAAAAACTTTAATATTTGCTGGTTTAATTTTAAAAAAAATAATAAAAGGCTTAAAAATATTTTTCAGGGAGTAAATGAGCTTTAAAAATTTGTTGAAAATGTTTTCTTCATTTGTAATGGTACTACTACCATATTACTTTTCATGCACGTATTTTTCTATTTAATACATGATTTTTACAGGCTTTGCATTGAAGTGATATTTTCTGTCTTGTCATTATCAATAATAAAATAAATTGTGCATATTTTGCTTTGCTTGGACTGGTAGGGTAAACATCTGTTTGATGTGGTAGTTATTATTTTACTTCTCATCAGGATTTCGGGTTGAAACCAGGAACAAAGTTGCTGGAAAGTTGTCGACATAACTTGGGCATGTTAACCCTGATGACTAGTAATTATTTGATATAACTCGCCGGAACACACAGTATAGAAAGTTCATAAAGCTGAAATACTTTGTTTATAAATAAGATTTTTTCTTTGTAGAAAGACGTTTTGTTTATGCCAAAAATTATTCATTTTTTCATCACATGACATAATCACTCAAAGCATTTGTATTTATGATGCATTGGCAAAAATCCATTTGCAGTGCAGAGACTGCAGCAGAGCACGCACGGCAGCAGCAGATGGCAGATGACATAAAACAAACGTCCACATGGCTTTTAAGAAAAAGAAAAAGAAAAAAATTACTTATTATGTCACAAAAATTCACTGGTCAAATTCCATAGATAATTTGTAGATAAAGGGCTTTAGAAAAGAAATAAAAATAATCCAAAAAATATTTTTTTTTAAATACTCCATCGGGAAAATTTTAAAAACAATTTTTTGGGGACTAAATATCTTTTTAATCCAATAAATAAAGAAATCTTTTTTAAAAACAAACTTATTTTAAAAGTAAAGAAAGAAAGCTCTCATTTTGACCTCAAAATTATAAATACAGTACTTGTTATGTCCCTAATAATTAGAAATATTAATAAATCAATCGAAATTAAAAACTCTTAAGTCGTAAAAATAATATGAAAAATCAGATTGAAAATATAGATTTTCATTCTCGCCTATATCAAAATCATGTTTATTTTAGCACACATTCACCCCACCCTCGATTTCCGAAAATAAATTTTATTCTATTAACAGAAACAGAAACACATATAATGAAAGTAGGGCTATGTTTAATAACAACAGCAACAACTTGAACATTTTTTGCAAAGGTTTCTTATATATAAAGTTTATTATCTAGTTCATAATTGGTGAAAATTTCATAATAATTAAGTGTTACTTAGGAGCTTTTATTCAATCTATGGGGTAAACTGCTGTCATTACATGTAGTAGTCTTCTAGGACCTGTAACACAATAGATAAAGGCATATTTACAGTTTTAAGTGAGTATTAACTGAAGGTAAGGGTTTCAATCCCACTTAAAGGCAATAATTACCAAGAATACAATTCAAGACATAACACTACTACTTGGTCACAGTTAATGGAATAAGAACAGTTTGCTCCTGAATAGAGGATAAAGGTCAAAGTTTTATGAAAGCTCTTGATTACGGCATGAGTTAAATCACCTGAAGAAGATGGAAGGGTTCATTTCATCACCCGTAACATTGTGAAGATAACAATAATAAAGATGAGGACAACAGTCTGAAAATTTGATACACAAATTATCAAGCCTCATCTCGAGGATTCTGAAAAACAATGTCATTTGTTTAAGAACCATGGATAAATAATTGAAGCAAATGCCCCAAAACGTTGGATTCAAAATTATTTTGAGATGATGAAAAAAATTTACTGTCATTAAAGTGTCATCTGAAGGAGCAAAAAAGCTTCTCCTCCTCTGCTATAGAGCCCCCTTCTATTAATAGAATTATCAATAGTGACAGTGGGTAGGCAGTCAGACTTTGGAATCATAATATGCGAGTTTGAATACAAGTCGTTACATTTGTGTTCGTAATTGGACTCTTGAGAAAGGTATAAATCCCTACATCCCCTCCAGCTATGGATTAAATAGTGCATATTGTGTTATTCAAAAAACTACGTGTGGACAAAAAAGAACGAACGATTATAAAAAAATGATTGTTCTCAGCATTAAATGACCTAAAATGGTTGATATGGATTAAATAGTGCATATTGTGTTATTCAAAAAACTAAGTGTGGACAAAATATAACGAACGATTATAAAAAAATGATTGTTCTCAGCATTAAATGACCTAAAATGGTTGATATGCTGTAAAAAAAACAAAAACAATAGCAACATCAATATAAAATTGTATGCCAGATATTTAAGGCTAATAAGATTTTCTTTTATTTTTGCAGGTGACTTCTATGGAAGACCAGACGGACACAAAAACAAAAGTTTTATAACAACATCAAAGATGCCAAAGATTACTTATTTATGGGATTTTATAATCTGAAAAACTAATTCATTGGTGTCCTATTACAGTGGCACACTGAGGGAAAATAAAAGGGATAATGGCAGAAACTATGAAGTATAAAGATTAATAGCATCTTGGAAGATTTGGCTTGGGGGAGTTTTCAGAATATTGGATTACACTGGGATTTGGGGACTCCCAATTTAAAGGATTATTGGATTATTATTCTATAGCATTTTATTTGTGATAAATCAAATTAATAATGAGTTTATGGTAAGAAGATTTAAATGCAAATCCAAGGAAAGTTTTTATTTTTCCCAGAAAATACATGATTTGAACAAGAAAAGGTACAAAGAATAACATTAATTTTGCTTTATTTATCAATTTCTATGTCTTAACCCATTAAAAATCATTTAATGGAAAAAGTTTTAGTATTTAATGGGAAATAAAGTTTAAAATAAAACTTTATAAGTGTTTCATGGTGAACAACACACAAGATTCAAAAGAAAGAGGTGAAGAAAAAAGTAGATTTAAAAAAGATATTTGTTTGAAAATCCTTTTTCTTTTTATTTTCACAAGATATTCTTTTTTCATTTGTAGCCAGAAAATTGGCCTTGATTGTTTATCTTTACTTTTGTTTCATCCGGCTTCAAAATTCAGTCGTTTTGGCTTGAACCGTGCAATGCCAGAGATATGCTGGCATTGCTGAAGGAAAATGATATTGAATGCCTGGGAGAGGTACCAACATCGTTGTTGCCACCTCTTCCACCCCTTCACCATCAACCACTGCCACCAGCAGCAGCACCACCACCAACAACAGTTTCATCACCCAGTGGCATGATGACTTCATCAGGTATGGCTATGGCATCAATACCAGCTCTGCCCCAGAAACCCCGTCCTGAGAAAATCTACAAGTGCTCAAATTGTGATAAATCCTTTTCTCAGCTGGGTAATTTAAAAACCCATCAAAACATTCATAATCCAATCAAACCTTACCAATGCAAAATATGCCAACGTAGCTTTGCTCAACAGAGCACACTGCTGCAACACATGCGCTTACATACCGGGGAGAAACCTTATAAATGCAAGCTGTGCAACAAGGACTTTACACAGTCCTCGCATCTACAGCAACATTTACGGACACACACTGGAGAGAGACCATTCAAATGTTCTTATTGTGACAAGGACTTTGCCCAGCGTTCTACTCTCAACCAGCACACACTGACCCACACGGGGGTGAAGCTCTTTGTATGTCCGCATTGTAATAAGAGTTTTGCCCAAGCAAGTCACCTGAACCAACACATACGTCGGCATACAGGTGAGAAGCCTTACAAGTGCTATACTTGCTTCAAGGAGTTCACACAGTCTAGCAATCTTGTTCAACACATGAGGACCCACACAGGAGAGAAACCCTACCACTGTTCATTGTGCAACAGGGACTTTGCTCAGTGCAGTCACCTGAACCAGCATATGCGCAATAAACATGAGGGCAAGGCACCACTGGATGATTCTCATGGAAACCGACGTAACAAGTTTGCTGGTCAGTGTGATACCCTGGGCAGGCCCCAGGCACTACCCTCTATTTCAAATATCAAAACAAGTAATTCTCCTGTTCCATTAAGTGATGAATATCAACCTAATTTCTTTTCCACATTTAATCAATTGAACCACTCACAGCAGATGGCGACTGTTGCCTTGACAAATAGACCCCAACAGGATCCTACCATGCAACCAGGAATGGGAGCAGCATCCTATCCTATGCCAACGCAACAGATACAAAACCCTCATCCTCATGATAAATCTATGGAGATGTCTCTGTTTCATCATTTTGCACAATCTGGATATTTTGGTCACCCTATCAGAGACCCATTTGCTTACCCACCACCAGATGGGTACCTCCCTAATCATTTCCCTTTATCTTATAGTCTGAAGCAGTACTTCCGAGACAGCCCAGGGATGCAGGGTAATTCAATCATGAATGATAGTAAGGATTTCTTGACAAAGCCTCTTGAAAAATGCCAAAGCTCACCACTTATGCTTTCCAGCTCACTTAAGGCCAATCCAATTCTGAAAGTCGAAAGTAACCATGTTTCACAGTATGAAAATCCTCAGAATAATATTAATTTCCATGAAAGACATCAACTCAATAATAATCATATACATATCCAGGATAGGCATCTCCAAGTAAATCCACTACCTCTGCACAGTAGTCCACATATGAATCAAGTGATGTCGCATGAAAGATCCCACCCAAACCTGATGTCTTCTACAAACAACTCACATTCTCATAGTAATCATTTGAATATGCCTGAAAGGACACACAATAATCAAATAAACAATTTGTCACCATCAGAGAGACCCCAAAGTACCCAGATAAATCAGCTTTCATCATTGGACAGGTCACACAATGCACACATGAATCACCTCTCAACACCAGAGAGGTCAAATAATAGTAGTATAAACCCGCTCACACCAACAGACAGGTCCAATAATAAGGATTCTCATATGACTCATCTTCAATCATCCGATAGACCTCAGAGTACAAATATGAACCACCTTTCACCATCTGATAGGCCTAATAATAAAAATATGAACCATATTTCTTCACCAGATAGACCTAATAGTACTCATATAAACCATCTCTCTCCATCAAACAGATCTAATAATGCTCATATGAACCATCTCTCCTTAGCAGAGAGACCCAATAATGCCATGAACCATCTCTCGCCACCACACAGGTCCCAAACTAATCATATAAGCCACATCCCAGCATCAGACAGGTCTAGTAGCACTTATATGAATCCTCTCTCCCCACAAGAAGGACCCCAAAGCAATCACATGAATCATATTTCCACTTCTAATAGATCCCCAAAAAACCACATGAGCCACATGTCCCCTGAAAATACCCAAAGGAACACCATGACCCCACAGAATAGAGGTCATACATCTTCCCACCTCAGTCCCCAAGAAATACCTCTGAACAACAACCGTCTATCCCAACCTGATGGAACGTCATTAACTGAACAAGAAACCTCACTTTTAACAAAGAACCTACCTCAAGAAGCCCAATTAGTGTTAAACCCAGCAAATAGTCTGTTTGATCAAAACAAACACTCCTCCCAGATGCATGGCTCGCCAGATAATGCTCAATCAACACTAGTAAACTCTTTAAGCCAACAACAACAACAGGTCAATGTTTCATCTGAAAAGACTCTCTTAGAGTCACCTCCTGTGCAGCTCCTTAAAATACCTCAATATGGACCACAACAGGCAAATGTACACTTGCTAGTTCCACAGTATGATACTACAAGAATTAATAATCAACAGAACCATTATTTACAACCAAATCACCTTCAAACACTTCTTCCTTTGGGAGAGACTGCTTAAAGAAAAAAAAGAAAAATTATTTCTTACTATTTATAGTTATGTAAATTTTGAAGATGTTAAGGTATTGTATTTGAGGCTTTTTATTTTTCAAAAATCCTTATAAATTTTATAACTTCATGAAAACTGAAAATCAAATTAAAAGTGAATAAAAATTAATTTGTCAAATATATATATATATATATATGTATATATATATATATATACACTCTAACTTGTAAATGAATATCAAGCAATTTTCTTTAAAGAGAAGCACA
>JAYKTE010913564.1:0-16613 GCA_036873565.1 Xipholeptos notoides
TGAGTATATATATATAAGTATATATAAATAATATTTATACAAAAGTTTTTGCAGAAACAGTAGTATTGAGAAAACAAAAATCAATTATTAAAATGTATATTTAATCATTCCTATGTTAAACTAATTCAGTTAAAAATGTTTGCTTTGGAAATGTACTCCCCAGCCTGATGTACATAAACAATGAAACGAGAATAACTTTTTTTTTCTCTAGGCTCTTAATCCTATAGTATCTCCAATATTCTACTATTGTATTTTATTCATTTTTGTCAAGTCTTAATCAGAGATTATTTTTGGGGTTTTTTCAATGCATTATTAAATTTATGAGATTTAAAAAAAAGATACTCTGAAAGTTTGATTATTTACATTTGTGAATTATCTCAAAACATTATTATAATTTAGTATGATATCTGCATTCACATTATTTTAAAATCAACATTTGCATAAGCTTCTATAAATTTTCAAGATGTAATTGTGTATGTCACCCTCTTTGCAAGATTTCAATGCAATATAATCCAGAACTTCTTTTAAATTGCATCATTTAATGCTTGTTGTAAACAAATTCATTTTATAATTCCTGTTAAGAAATTTCCAAGTTTTTAAAAGGTTTATTTTACAAATTCTATTTTCAAATTTCACTAATAAAATGGATAGAAATTCCATAGTAAGCTTTATGAAAGTTGAGACTGTTTTCTTTGTCTAGAAGTACATTTGTTCACTTGTTCTATGATTTAATGATATATAAAATACAGGTAAAAATTTTTGGACTACTCTACATTTGAGTAATTGTGCTGGGTGATTACTACAATTACTACCGCAATCACAAAAACACCAATTATAATTTAACTGTGGTAGCAATCTGCTACAATTCGGGAAAACATTTTAATTCTATTATATATGAAGATTTCCTGCAATGCTTTAATTTCAACTCAAATTAAGAAATAATTTTATTGTGGTAATGATTTACTTAAATCTAAAGATTGACTATCACTATACAGCATGATTGTAACATTTTCTTTTAACACTAAATTTGCCTGACAAAAAGAACTTGAGTTACTTCTCTTTGATTAAGTCTGTTAGATATTTACATTTCCAGCATGCATAGATTTTATTTCATGTATACAATTAAAGTATATATACTGAAAGATACTTTTAATTCACTAATCTGTTATATGTTTTTAAACAGAATAAAAAGTGTTTATAAATAGGCATTTGTTAAAGTGAGAGATTTTTAAAAGAGATGGAAATCCATATTTCAAATAAAAGCATTTAAAGAGAGACAGAAACAAGATGAGAGAAAAAAAAGAGTCAAATAGTGAAACATTTTCCCCTCAAAGAAATGAGTGCTTAAAAATTTGAATTTATCCATACATATGGTTTTTCGGGATGACAATGTGAAGATAACAATGACAAGGATGAGGACAGCAGTCTAAAAAATAGTTGTACAAATTATCAATACATAGTTTTTATATTTTTTTCTTGAGATAAATTTAATCTTTTTATTTCTATGAAATGTTTTTTGCATCATTTTAATGTATTGTGTCTGGATTAATAGTGAATGGCTGAGATTCACACCATTCTGCAGACTATCAAATATAAAGATGGGGACAATAGTCCACTTAATAAATATTCAAAACATCTTGTTGGTTTAATATTTTGCTTTTTTATTTATTTATTTTTTTACCTGAGTGTATTTTATTTTCCTAAAAATAGTTATCATTTCCGTTGCAATCACTGCTTTTCCTCACACTCTACATTTTCTTAAAAGTCTGTAATATGTCTTTTTGTTTTTGATCTTCATTTTATACTCTAAGCCCCCAAAAATTGGATATGGAAAGGAACCTCTAAAATGAAATATTCTCATTTTGGTATAATTACACACCTTGTTTTTTTTTTTGTAGGGAGGGTGTGTTCTCTCTTCATATCCCAGGTGCCATTTTTAGACATTTCTACAAAACTTGACAAGAACAATATGGAACATAAGCCTTATTTTTTAGTACCAGCTTTCTTTGAATTATTTTCTTTTTTTTTTTCCTTCAAGACAAGGTTTCTACAAACATAAGATTTTTTTTAGGTTGACTTTGAATACAAAATAACTTTTGGGAATTAATTCCATAGAAATGAAAAATAAACAAAACAAATAAATGCAAAACAATAGAATTTTGACAAAAGGCCATGAACTTTGTTTACTCTATAAAGGTGACCTCTTTTTACAGCACTTTTCATTGAAGAAAAATTTTCCTTCAATATTTCTTTCTCATTCGAAGGGATCTTTTGGCACAAGTTTCCCAAACCTTTGATATCTACAGCCAAAAACCTATGTTTATACTAGATTATATAGCAATACACTATTAGGCTCTTTAAATTTTCGCAGCACACCTATTACAAAATATGAATATTTTTTACTCTTCCAAAATACTGTAACGATAAAATTCAAATTTGACTATAGTATATATCAGCATATTCCCAATTTCTTCATTTCCAATATTTGTTATATGTAAAAATTATAATAAATATATTTTCTATGATAAAGATGATATAAAGAAATGTTTCATTCACATAAATAAACACATTTCAAGCATTCAGTACCAGGTAGAGAATTATCATGGTGTTTATCAGTCGGACAATTGTGCCTGGTATGAATTAGTATTTATTAATATAAAACCTCAGTTACAAAAATATAAAAGCTGTTTTTCATCTATAATAACTTGTAACTTCTACCTATAACCTCTTCATGGCATACCAGTATTCATTTTACAGCACACTAGTGAGCCGTGGCACAGTGGTTGAGAACAACTGCTTTATGATATAATTTGAAAAATGCAAAAATTTGAGATTTATCATTTGCCTATAGGCATCTCACAGAAGATAGAATTTTGTTTATAGATTCAAAATATGTAATAGCAACAATAAGATTGACCTCTTCAGTTTAGTTCATTGACAGACTTTAGCTAACTTCAGATTGGATTAAAACTAATGTTATTATTAGCAAGTGAGAACTTTTAAAAAGGAAAGTTGAAGTGAGCAGTAAGAAAAACAGGAAGGAATTCACACGAATTTGATCAACGCCTCACTGTAACCTTTGAAAAGCTTCATTAGGTCTCTTTTATATCTTTGATGAAAAGAAAAAAAAATCTCAGGGTAGGATACTACCAGCTTTCTTTAAATAGACATGGAATTATTATGATTCTCTTGGACAGAATGCATTCCATCTAGAGAACAAAGAAAGAAAGAAAATCTAAATAGTGTAATGCTATAGTAAATAAAAATAATAAAACTTGCTTCAAAACCAAATCTTAAATAACACTGACGTGTATATTTTATTCAACTGAAATAAATCATACAAGTAAAACTGCATGTATATCAGTAAATGCACGATAGCATACTTTTTTTTTAACGACATTTTATATACTTAAATAAATATCAGCCAAAAGGTGTTGAACAATTTAGCCATAACAGAGAAATATCAAACTCCCATATATGTATATAAATTTTGTAAACATAAAAAGAAAGAAAAAGAAAGCTAAATTTAAATTTACACCACATTTTTTTTAGTAATACTGTTTTTCTAAGATCAAAATAACAATAACACTCTCACCCTGAAAATGACAATTTCAATTAACTCTCTTGATATTTCTGCAGATTTATTGATTTAATTTTTGACAGAATATTATATATAGACATTTTTCTATGTTGAAACACTTGTAAATGTTTTTAAATCTCTATTCTTTAATCACATACGCATTCTTACCTCATCATATATATATACACATTCTTTCCTCCATTTGATTTTTCTATATATTACATCTGTTTTATTTATCTCTCTATTAAATATTATATACTAGCAGCAAAGTTTGGGATTACTGGTGCAACTCAGAAAATTTGAGATATAGCTAAAGATGAAAAAAAAAAACACTCACCATTTTTTATGCAGCAGTAGCATTTTTCCAGCAATTTTTTAAATAGTTGAGCACTTAAAATGTGTACTAAAACATTGCCTTTTAAAATGCAAAATTGCCAAAAGTTTCTTAAGTGGGCGAAATCAATAAAAATACTTCAACCAAAGAAAGCGTTCATCAAAGATTCAACAGTAACTTCCAAACTGTGCAGAGCATTTCCACAATCTACCATTCATATTAGGTTTCCTTATTTTTTTACACCAGAGTGTGAATTTTTGTGATAATCACAAAGGTGGTTAAGGCACATTTTTGGCAGAAAAAGTAAAAAATTGGACTGTTCACAATGAACATTATTATTTGCTTTATCAATATTTTGAATTTTCATATTGCTTTCTGCTTGTAAAAATGAAAGTATATAAATCCCATACAACTATGATGCTATTTCATAATCATTTTTTAACTTTAAAGGCAAGAAAAAAAAAAAAAAAAAATTTATTTTTTAAGTATATTTTAATACGAAGCATGACAGGCAAACAGTTGACATTTATAAACACTTTTAAACTAAAATGATTAAAAATATTGAATAATCCAAAGAAATTCCTTTCAATATTGAAGAATAAAAAAACTTTTCTATTAAAAAGAGTCCCAAGGTCATTCCAAAATTAATGCCTCCTATTTTGCCTTGTTATGATGACTGAACTTATGCAATCATGACCTGAAAATATTATCTCTCTGTTGCAGATATTGATTGAGTAAGACTTTAAGAATGCAACCCCTGTCATGGATGTGCATTAGAGGCAGAGATGTGTCATTGAATTGCATGTGCCTCCATGCAGAAAAAATTGAACTGATTAGCAGGCACGGGCACTTGATAATGAAGCCGATGCAGATGATATCAGCACAATTAGGACATGGGTTGGGTTGGCTGATTTCAGGGTGGTGACGAGATGTGAGTGACAAAGCGCAGTCCAAACGTGAAAATTAACTGCTTCATTCATTGACGACAAGAGTAGAATTGAGAATGGTAGTAACTATGTAGAAAAATAAATTCTGAAGCCCAAAAGGTTGCTCATTTTAATGGTACCATTCTCGTCTTTGTAGCTCTTCAGCTTTTAAAACCTAACTTTAAAAAAATAAGAGTCTTTACTATTGGAATGACTTTCATCCTATACCTTTTAACAATAATGCAATTCAACAAAGCTGAACCAATAAAAAAAGGGTTTATTAGCTTGTATGTAGTACACATTTCTTTATTTTGTTTGCTATCAGTAAAAATCTTTGTCTTAGAATAAATTGGTTTAAAATTATTCTTACAAAGCAAAAGATCCAGCACTCAATATTCTCTGAGAGACATTATATATCAATAAGCAAAGAAACCTAATTAGAATTTATCTTAACATTATAACTGTTGTGACATTTTTGGTATAATGACATGTAGGTATGAGTGCAAAAATTGGACCAATTCATTAAATATGCATGGAGATAGAACATCGACCAATCACAGAAAGGAGAAAAGGTTTTTATTCAAACTCACCAAGGGGACTGACCTATTAGTATTTGCTAAAACTCAAAGCTATTTACAACAATCCAATTGGATTTTTACTAGATTATTATTACTGCTGTCTTACAATACATTGGATCTGTTGCTAGATTATAATTCCTGCTGCCATACAATAGAATTGGATCTGTTACTGGATTATCATTAAATTCCTTATTATTAGGGATCAAGTTATACCAAATAAAATGGCTCATGAAACAAGATTCTTCCATCATGAAAAAATTAATCTTTGTTTAGTGTTGTCAGACCTAGCTAGTATTCAGGGAGAACTGGCTAAATGCATATCATGGTATGTCATTAAGATGTGCCATAACTAAAAAAAATGTAATGTTTGTGAATGAATGCTTGAAGAGACTTGATTAGAATTAGAAGTAATTCTTGGTTTTGGCAAAATGTAAATTAATTACAATTGCTTGAATAATTATTCTATGATGATTTTCTTTCTCATTAGGGTTTTTGTCTTTGCTTTTTTTATATTCTGAATTTTTTTTTTTTTTCTGTGTACTTCTTTTTTTACTATTCTGAATTTTTTTCATTACTGTGTACTTTTTTTGTTTTTCTTCTTTGTTTATATTGATCTCCTTTTTTTGTTGTAATATTTTTTTCTCTCTTTTTACTTCTTTTGTTCCCTGCTACTACTTTTCATTTTCCTACATTTTAGTATGTTTCCCTTTGTCTTCTTCTCCTTCTTTTAATTCATTATATCACCTTTTCTCTTATTTATTTCCCTTCTGTTTTCTCAATGTTTCCTTCCATTTCTCCATCTACTTTGATTCCTTAATTTTTACACTTTTTTATTATTAGATTTAATTGTCTTTTGAATAATTGTTTCATTCAGTAGTAGGATCCAGCAGGTTCAGGAAAGCTTGTATAAACCTGTTCTTGAAGTTTTATGAGCTTAGCAAATGTGTTGCTAGCTGCAACCTGCTAATTTTAGTTTGTCTACAAATTGTAGACATATAAGTATTTAAGGTTGAAAATTCAGATGATCAAATGAAGGTTAATTGCTGAGATAGTCAAGATTTTCCTGGCATTGGAAGAATCAGACTTTTGAAGAAGAAGGAAAAAGCTGAAATCTAGCAAGTAATATTCAAATTTGGTGTTGGGTTTAAAGGAGCCAAACAGGGCTGTTACTAAGGACATGTAGATGCACAGTTAAAAAGTAAATCATTCTGAGTTTAGAAGTCATTATTCTTTTTATTCTGTGATCTTTTTGCTGAGAACTATTTCTTAATAAATTATATTAGCCTGAATAACTAATGTATTGGGTTTTTATTTTTGTAAAAAGTGACTGACTTCCCTATTTTATTAAATCATTTTAGTTACTGTTTTTTAATAAAAAACATAATTCATTTCTATAGGCTAAAATAATTCATTTGAAATACAGAAAATTTTCAGAAGTGAAACAGCTAGAATAATAATCTACCAAAAACATTATAATTCATTTATTTAGGCTCAAATAATCTATTTAAAAATATTCCCCAACACCAGAAGGTTTGCAGAGTTAATAACTTGTGTAATGATCAAGTTACTTCAATATGTATCATATTTTATTCAGTAATTATTCTTTTTGTTTTTTCTATCAGTTTTATTCCTCTAGACCCTTTCTTTTTATTCTTGATTTTATAAAAAAAATTGCCCTTGAGTGTAAATATTATTTATATTATTCATATTTTAATTCTTATTGTTGTTATTCAGATTCTGTATATCACAACAACAACAGCAGATCATAGCCCATGCTGGAACCAAAGTAGACCATAGCCCAAGCTGGAACTTAAGAGTATTGTTTGTTTGTGTTTATGACATATCAACCTTTTTAGATCATTTAATGCTGAGAACAACACAGTATGCACTATTTAATCCATAGCTAGAGGAAAAGTGGGGATTAGTACTTTTCCCAAAGGTATTAGTCCAAATGTGAACATAAACAGAACAACTGGGATTTGGACTTGCATTTTACTATTCCGAAGTCTGGCTGCCTCAAGTGAATCTTCTCTAATATTATTGTAGGCCAAGCTGGAATCAAAGAAGACTGCAGGCCAAGCTCTAACCTAAGGGGACAAAAGGCCAAGCTAGAATCAAAGAAAACTACAAGCCAAGCTAGAACAAAACCAGACCATAGCCCAAGCTGAAATTTGAGTGTATTGTAGGCCAAGCTGAAAGCTATGAGAACCACAGGCCAAACACAAATCAAAGAAGATTAGAACCAATGAGGACCACAGAACAAGCTGCATTACTAGTTTAATGGTTTATTGCTCTATAGTGAAATTATATTTTTACACAAAATTCACTCAATTTCTATATTTTAAAAGCAACAACAAGGAGTACATTTAAGTAGTTTTTAAAATTTTATTTTTAAACAATGGAAACATTATTCAACATCAACAAAAATGCATAGTCTTATAGAAAATAAATTTTACTTCTGATGTTTACTCACTAATCCTTATTTTAAAAACAAAACAAATACTTATTGCAATAATAACCATAGATTTAAAATTTTAGGGAAACGCTTCTTAGATTTTTATCTATTTTAGGGGAAGCATGTAGTGTGATGAGTAAATGTTTGGACTAAGAAAACCTAAAACCTGAGCTCAAATCACAGTGGTTTAGTTATGTTCACACTCAAAGTAATAGAATTAGAAATGGTATGAATCACTTTATTTCTTCTGGCTATGGATTAAATAGTGCAACCCATGTTATTCAAACAATGCATTCATGAATGAAATATGTTTATAAGAATATGATTCTTCTTGACTTTAAATGACCAAAAAAAATTAATATGCCGTAAAAGCAAGAAACAAGTATTTTTGTACAATTACTTTTAAGTGATGATGATTTTATTTCAAAAAATGATTTATTAGCACTATCAACATCTTAATAATTTCATGAAAATAAAAATCAATTGTTTTATACCAATTTATGTCATTGCATAATATCAACAAAATATTTACTTTCTACTGAATATTTAATTCATTATGTCGACTACAGCAGAGACCATAGAACTAACAACATCACACCAGGCCAGCTGGTCCTTCATCACTGTGAGCAAGTTCTGTCTATCGATGCTTACATTGCTAGATGTCACGTGAGAAAATGACAGTTTCTTGTCAGGCCAGAAAAGCCCTCAAGAGAAAAAAGGAGGAAATGAACTCATTCTTGGCACGATGATTGTGGCCAATAAATTGCGATTTCAAAGCTTATACAAGAGGAAAGGTGTAAGGAAAGTTGCCATGGATTTAATAAATAGTTGGATGGAATTCATTTGATGCTATTTATTGAATGGTATTTATTAAATGTTTTGAGTACCCATCAAGTAGTGGGTGCAGGCTACATCCAAACATATCTCCGTCTAGGTGAAGAGTGTACAATGAGCCAGAGAGTAGGAGAGGTTGTTCTGAATATATTTAGTACAGTGGTGTGCTTAGCAACACCGCAGCCTCTCCACCCCGCAGAATGTGCCTTTTGGCTGGTCTACCCATAAAATGCAGCTTGCACCCCACAACATACTGAAGGCTTCTACCAAATATTATATTGATAGATAGATAGGTAGCATATCAACATTTTTAGGTCATTTAATGCCGAGACCAATCGTTTTTGATAAACTTTTTTTTTCTGGCCACACATAGTTTTTTAGACACACTGGTTCCCGTCAGATTACCGAAGTTAAGCAACATTGAACCTGGTCAGTACTTAGATGGGTAACCATTTATGAATACTATGTACCATATATTGCGCCGGGATGTGGAAATACCCAGGTTAGTGTCTTGGGGTGTGGATGAAACCACTAGGTAGATGCATCCTTAGTCTTTGGTAAGACAGGAGAAGGAAAACTCTTAAATAAAACCTGAGGTTTGTTGTTCATGTAGTCCGTGGCAAACACTTGCACTGACTTCATGTAATCAGCAGTTCCAAGAAGTGTGGATGGTGCTACACAAGCCTTCACCACTATAAACAAATCTCTGAGTGGTAGTCTGATGACCATGCATGGTTTGATAACCCTCATACATCAAAATCAATGGGAGAGTCCATATTATATATATATAATGTATCAAAGAATATCATATATATACATATATATATGATATTCTTTGATATCTTGTTCATCACTTTGCTTATGCAAACCAAAATATATAAATATATGCTGAAACTTGTTGCATATTTGTATATGTGGACAACAGAATATATTATTACAAATCAAAAACTATCTGTATTTTGGTCATGATATATCTGTAATATAAAATGTGGATAGTTTTAACTGTAATAACTTATATATAAGAATATTTCATATGAAAGTACATCGATACTCTATGACAACATAGGATAAGAAATAAATACGATTACCAAATCAAAAATAAGAAATATGATATGAAGAAATTTGATTCTTTCTGTAATTTATAGATTTATATCTATAATGAACTTTTCAGGAAAACTACTAATGATCAGGTTTTGTATCTAAAATGATCTGAATAATATATTGCATTTTTCTGACCCATCATTCATACCATCTGTATTTAAACCACTTTTTATCCAATATTTGCTCAACTATTTTATGTACTATATCATGGTGATATGGATTATGTTCATTGATTTGAAGACAAGAAAATTTGCAATATTTTTCTGAAAAATACATAATGAATTTTTTCTTTAAAAAAAAACTGCTCAAATAAGTTTTAGTCATATTTTCTACAATCATGTGAATCTTTAAAATAAAGATTTGTTTTTCTCAGTGAATTCAATTTTATCATTCAAAGACTCTTTTTCTTTGGTTTCGGTGGTTTTGAATTTTTATTTTTCTAAAATCTTTTTTATTTTTGTTATTTTTGTTGTTCAAAGTGTTTCTTATGAAATGCCTAACTTTGAAAGTCATTCTCATATGAAATTTTTTTCCTCCCCTTGGTCACATATAGAAAACACTTTATCTTGGTCTGCTAATAACTAAACATAGAAAAACTACATGTTAGAGAAGAAAATATTTTAAAAAGAAAGTAAACAGAAAATGATAATCCTGTTTATTGTCCTTTTTAAAAAAAAAAAACTTATATTATTAGCTAAAATAAATACTTGAATCTTTTACTTCAAATCTATTGAGATGTATGCAATATTTTTAGATTTCTAAAATAATAAATGCCCCTAATGAGCTTCAGTAAGAGTCTTCCTTATTACTTTTTATTATTTTACTTTCCTATCATTCATAGACTTGGTTATGTTACATGCTTAGATACCTCTTGGTCTGTGGTCATAAACGATATCTAATATGATACATAACAAAAAAAAGTTGTATTAAATGTAATTTATCTTTTGAAATACACTTATTTATGAGTTTTTAGAACAGCATAATAGATTCTCCCTGAGAATCAAGGCTGTGCTTAGTGTCCCCACAGACCCCGCCATTGCAGGTGGGGGGGGGGCGTAGGCTCCTTGGGATCCACAAGGCTTTTATTGGCTTTGCAGATATATTTTGATGAAAAAAAAAATAGGATTAACTTGAAAATAATTATCATATTTGTATGTTGAAATATCAACCCGTCTTTCTCTCGCTATCAAATATTTTATGTATATTAATATATATCAGAGACCCAAAGCATTTGTTAAATTTTTTTTTTAATGAACTTAAGAAAGAAATAGATTTTATATATATATATCTATTTCAACATAAAAAAAATAAAATGTACCCAAACTTTCAGGATATCCTTAATCGTTTAAGAAAATTCAGCACGCACAAACTTTTTCGGTGATTTAAATTAGATTTAAAATAAAAGTAAATAAACTATTTTTGTTTATTTTTTATTAAAATAATTTAAAAGAATTCTCAAGGAACAGAATTTAAAAAAAAACAATGAACAAAATTTAAAAAATACACAATGAGAAAATGAAAGAAATTTTCTTGAGTAAATGAACCAATGAAAATCTTTGCCCATATGTAGGGATGTAGAGGCTTTTAGCATTCAATGATTTTCTCCTAGATCGAGATATTTCAAAATGACTTGGTTACTTTTAATGTTGTTTTGGTTTCATTCATTTTTTTTTCTTCTCCACTATACCAATACCTTCTCACACTGAAATAAATTCCTAAACTCTAATTCTGGACAGTATATCAAACTTTGTGTAGCAAAATAGTTTTGAATTGGGTTATAATTTTTTGGAAATCCCTTTAAAAAAAACTTATAGGAGACTAAGAGCAAAAATGGCTATAAAAATAGCTTTGACATACCAAAAAGTAGCTAAAAGTTGTGAAAAAGTTTGCTTCAAAACACTAATTCTTCAATTTCTTCCATTTCTTCATGATTACGGAATATTTGTGTTCTTTCAAGAGCATGTTATTTTGTTTAAAGTCCCATTTATTGTGGGGTCAGTAGTTGAAGGGGGTGCGCAAGTTGACTTGTGTGGGCAGGGGCCGCAGAGCGCATTCTGCGGGGGTCGACAATGTTCCTAAGCACGGCACTGCTGAGAATTGACTGATTTATCCCATAAAGTAATGTTAGTTTTCTACTATTCTTAAAAAAAACTGACTAGTTGATTGTTGGTTGATTTAGAAACAAGTAGTTCTATAAATTTTTATTTAGCACAAATAATGCATTCAATTATAAAGATTCCAATACAAAAACTCATGATTTTCTTGCTTATTACCGACTAGCAATATTGCCTGGTCTAACTCGGGGGTTAAGATTCATATCTGGCATAATAGTTTAGAAAAAGAAATATTTCTAAGAGGATCTGTGTCTCTGCTATCATTCAACTTGTTTCAATATATTTCACTTTATCTGGACAACACTGCTTTTCCAACTACAAAGACATATTAGTTTTGCTTTCTTTTCATAAACAAATGACATACTGAATAAGATTCCCAGAATCTGATTTCTTTGTGCAGGTAATATTTTTTCAAATTCAAAATGTACTTTAGTTTTTTACACTTGTATGAATACATTGTGGATCCCTGCCTGCCATGAGGTATGTTCTTTTGGTTTAAAATCAAAATAAAAACAGTAGACAGAAAAAGTTATGTTCATACACACATGAAACCTACATTATAAGTATAAACCTTCTTAGGGTTCAATCTTTCCCAGCATATAAATGCCTAAAACCAGGATTTTTCTTTTATTTATTATTTCTTTAGATAAGTATTATCTTCTTCTATATAGCTGAAGTTAGGAAGCTAAGTCCCTGTACATTAGAAAGGGGTTTAAGAACTGGAATTCTGTTTTGTAACTAAGTCATACAAAGACCATAATGCCCTTTTCGAGAAAATAGATTTTTTCTCCCACAAAAAGAACAACCTAGATTTCAATATTTTTATTTTTGTTTTTTTTCTTATTATTATCATATTTTTATTTGTAATCCTTATCTTTTGTATTATCTGTATTACAAGAGTTGTTCCAATAGTAATGCCACCTAGTTTTTAAAGTTATTTTTTAAAAGTTGTAGAAGGAAGAGATAGCATTATAACGAGCGACCTTCTGTGTTCCCAAATTTATTTTTCTACATAGTCACTATCCTTTTCAATGCATTTTTGAGAGCAATTAATGAGGCAGTCTATTTTCACGTCCAAAGTTTTTCAGAAGTTGAGTTGGAAATAAAACGCTTTCTTATTTCAACTCAACTTCTGAAAAGGTTTATACAAATAACTTCCAACTTGGGCCAGTGGATAGGCAGTTGGATTTCAGAATCATAATACACAAGCTCAAATCTTATTT
Source organism: Xipholeptos notoides (assembly GCA_036873565.1). NCBI lineage: Eukaryota > Metazoa > Mollusca > Cephalopoda > Idiosepiidae > Xipholeptos > Xipholeptos notoides. The sequence continues at coordinate 13,146 of JAYKTE010913564.1, forward strand.
GTTCCATTTAATTTTTGATAATGTCCTTGGGAAAGGTATGAATCCCCACATTCCTTCCAGCTATGGATTAAACAGTCCATATTGTGTTATTCAAAAAACTAAAGTGTGGACAAAAAATAATGTTTACTAAAAATGATTGTTCTTGGCATTAAATGACCTAAAGTGGTTAATATGCCGTAAAACACTAACAAAAAAAACAACAAACAAATAAATGACTTCAATTTTATCTCTTTTCCCTCAGCTTTTTAAATAATCTTACATACATTAAAAACCATGGTGGCAAAATTCATGACGCAATTATGGTAATATCCACATGTTGTTTGAGTTTATTTTGAAATCAGAGAAATACAAATATAATGAATGAATGCATTGATTTTTATGTATTGTATGAAACACGTCACCCAGCCATTTTTTTTTAAAGAATCTTGCTGTTAGCAAAAAAATTTAATTAGAGTAGTTCATTGGAGTTAGATGAGATTTAAAAAAAATGTTCTATCATCAGAAGAATTTATCTTTTTTCTTGTTTTAATAAAATAAAACTTTATTCATCAGATAAATCAGAGCATTAAAGTAAGAAAAGGAACATCAAAAGATATTTACATACTGATCCAAATAAGATGAGGAAAGAAGATTTGTTTTATTATTTGAGCAGTTAAGTGAATAGATAAATGAATTGTTAATCAATCAATCAATTAATCAGACAGATAGATGAATGGATAAATAAATAGCTAGACAGATATATAGATAGACAAACACACCAACAGATAGATTGATGGAGAGACAGACAGATAGAGAGATAGATAGATAACCACACAGATAATTAGATAACCAGAAACACAGTGTGATAGATAGATATATAAGAACTTTTACCCAATTTGTACCCAATTTGGCAAAAAAGACAGGACTTTTTATAATTGCATTTCAGATAAAGGATAAAAATGTCTTTTGGTGCTATTTGAAAATTTAATTTATAATGAGATATCTTGCACTTTTGAAAATTGTCACTGCTGCTTAAGAGGCTAAACACATTGAATGAAAAATATAAGGCCAGGCATTATGAGCATTTAGTAGTAAAGTGGAAATCAGTGTTGTATATGGAATGGCCTACATAATGATTAAAGTCTGAAATGTGTAAATAAAGTTTATTTCTAGACTAAATAAAAAAATATTTAGTTAGAATATAATTATTACATTCTGAGAGAGTAATGATTTGATTTTAGAGTGAAATGCCTTGAATCATTTTCTGATAATTGATCAAAGTAGCTTTTAGTTTCAAATGCAAAAAGTTAAAATGAAATTATTGGACATAAATTGGATTCTATTATTTTTCAAAACAGCTTTATTTGTTATATTACATTATTGACTAATGTTCAGTCTGGGGAGATATTAGTGACACGTGCAGTTTAAAAAGAATATAGAATAAGAACAAACAAAAAATAATTAATCTTTTCTTTCTGTTTGTTAAACAAGAAAAATTGGAAATTTTAATTTCGACAATCAGATGATTCAGAACTAATTGAAAAAACAATGAAATTGTTCTGTTTTACTCACTCTTTTATACAATAGATTTTCTTTTCCAAATGAATATTTTCCTTCATTTGAGAAAGTTATGGTCAAATTTTTACTTGCATCAAATTGTAAAAGGTGTTTCATTTGTTTTGTTTCTTTTAAATCTTTGTAAAAATTAAACTTAGTAGAGCATATTTCTTTGTAACAAAAGAGCAAAAATCTCGGATGAATTTTTAAAAAACAATTTGGAAAATGATACTGGAATGTTCATTAATTACAAATGAATCAGTGATGACATAAAAAACTGAAGAGAAAGAAACTATATTTTAAGTTTTTTATATCATATGAACGATTGACTAACTTGGCTTTAATCAGTATTTTTCCGTAGAAAATACTCTTAATCAATGTAAAAAACTGTAGGAATATAAATACTTCTTAGAAACATATCTCATTTATGACATAAAAACTTATAATTTCAAGTAAAAGGTTAAAAATTCCAATCTATTTAGTGCTTAAGTTAATTATATTCCCCAACTAGTATTTATTCTCAAACATTAGATTTTTTAAGTTACAGAACAACATCTCCATGATATAATATATTATACATTTAGGCAACATTATTAGATACTATGTTTGATAATATTAGACAATCACTAAAAATATTATTTTTATAAAAGATGAATTGTCAGCAGTCGAAGAAATTGTAATTATGATTTTTTTTATCTCGATTATGGTCATTACAAAAGTAATGCTTCCTATTTTTTAGAAGATACAGAGTTACAAAAATTAGAGTGGTACTGTATAAACAAGCGACTTTTCGTGTTCCAGAATTTTTTATTCTACCGTGTCAACAACATTCTCAATGCACTTTTGCCAGCCATTTTTGTGTCCAGAGCAGTTAAATAGAGAAAATATATCGAGAACATGTATATTGATTTACATTTATTAATGTTAAATAATAAAGATAAATCATAAAGATTAACTTTTGCTTCTTCTTAATCTTCTGTCATCAACTGAAAATAAAAAATAATCTATATGACATGTGAATGTGCATATAAGTAAACCTAAAGAGTAAGCAAAAGTTGCCATTTATTCTAAAACATTTTAGACTTGTTTTATAGAAATCCAATGGGATGGCATTACAATTTTAGAAAGTGTTTTGCACATTGGTTTTAAAATGTAAAGTTTTTGTTTAGGCAATTTATAGAGTATAGAGAACAATTTATAGAGTTTATAGGTAGACTTTTTTTTTTACCAACACTAAATAACTGGATACTTTTCCAAACATATTTCCAACATTATCCCATTACGAATTGATATCATTGAATAAAAATCAAAACCCTGATATCGGTTCTTGAGGCAAAGCAAAGTGAAATAAAGTGTTTAAAGAGCATCTTTGCCCCATGCACAACAATATATTCTCACGCTTCTGCAATTAAGTAAATATTGAAAAGCATAATCGTATCAAGAAAGATCAACTACTTCATTAAATAATAGCTTTCTAATGTCCATTTACAGCTAGGATAGGATACATTACTTCAGGCTCTCATCAGAAGAGGCTTTTAAATGGCAAAAAAAAAAGAGAAATAATATACCCTACTTCCATTCCTGAAGTCAAAATAGACACATTAAGTACATGATGTTAGGTCAGGGATTTAAATATCTACATTGAATGCCACTTTCTAATAGAAAAACACCTCAAGAAAAGAAAGTAAGTTGATAATTTCATTGATCTCATTCACAATCAACATTTCTCTATATTTCTCAAGTGTATTTATAGATATGGCTAAATGTATGCATAGATAAACTGAATTTATATGACTATATCTAAGAACTTACATTTACATGAATATAAACACTGTGATATTATATATATATCAAAAAGGCAATATCTGATTATAAAGTGCTCTTCTAACCTTTCCTGCAAAATCTAGTTCACTATATGGATAATATTTAAAA
>JAYKTE010913674.1:0-16611 GCA_036873565.1 Xipholeptos notoides
AGTGACTAATGCACTGGAAGTTCACCAAAAAATTTACGCATGCGCATGAAGGTGTCTTTCTTCACTGTGTAGAGTGGCACTGTGCCTTCCTCTCTGTTTTGCATGAAAGAAATAAAGTTTGGATACTTTTTAGACAGGGTGGTATTTTAGATCATGAAATAAATGATGTCAAATTTTCAAATTCTTTATTTTTCTTTAAGATAAATATACCACGAAATATGAAAATTTTTTCATCCAAATTGAAAAAAACCCAGAAAGAAAGAAAACAATTGAATTTTAATTCCTCACTTAATTTTAAGTAAACCTCTAGCTTTCTACAGAGTATGGGAATTATACATCTTGGATAGGTTTTATTACCTCCGACTTTGTGGTTTTATTTTTCAATTTATTTTTTCTACATACAACATGCAATTGCCCATGCTTTATCCTGTCCTCATCAGCCACCAACTAAGACTGATAACACAGTTTTGGTGGCTAAGATGATACTGCCACCCTTAGCGCCACCAGCAGCATCTGCTACTGAACAGGATATTGGGAAAAAACAAATGATTCATAGACGTGATCAGGACTAAAATATGTTAAAGAAGAGTCAGTTCAGTTGACTTCCCCTAAAATAAGATAGATATAAAGTAAAATCTTATACGATGTAGTTGTTATAGAGTCCAGAATATGTAAGGTTTTTTTTAAAACTGATTTTCTTACTTTTTCATCTTCTTTTCGATTTCATTTCATACATGTATAGTTTTTTTTGCTTTTCTTTTCATTTTAGGTATCTGAAATGTATAATGTTTGTCATGAATTGACTTGTGCTGATCCAGTCAAAGCTTATGTGCCATATTCCTGGATTTCCATGATGCTTGTTAAATGCCAATATTACCAAGCACAAGCTCATTGTCATATTGGATTGGATTTGTTGGATCCAGATGGTAAGTGTCCATCAGTTATCTCCCTTACCCCTTAATTATTGCCTTTATTCACAAAACTAGCAGAACTCGTGGAAATTCCACGGTAGTTAAAAATTCTTTAAATACATTTTTTTCATCTTTTTTTTCATTTTCATTTAGACTTTTAATTTTGTTTTTTTTTAATTGTTCTTTTTTATTTAAAACAATTTTTCTCTTTTTTTTATTTTGTTTTTGACTTTTTCTTTTTTTTCCTTTTTTCGCATTTTTTCTACTTTATTTTTTTCATTTTTACTTGTTTTTTCCAATCATTTTTTTCTATCTATTCCTGTTCTATACACCTTTTGTTTTCTTTTCTTATTCTAATTTTCTTTCAACTTTCCTTTTTATAGTCTCATTAATTTCTCTCACTGGTTTTCCTTTTTTCTCTCAACAGAGAGCAGTAATCGATGCAAGTTACAAGAGCTCTTCAAAGTCCTTCAATTATCTGACAATAGCCCAGCAATTGAAAAAACCCCGAGTGCAGCATATTTGAGTCCAGAGAAGAGAAAAATCCAAGGTAAGAAGACCAAAGTTTGAAAAATAATTTACAAATCTTTCTGGAACGTTCTACATAGAACTTATTTTTCCCACCCATTATATCTTTGTTGCAGTTAAATTATTCTTTTTGGGCCCACGGCTAAATTTGGACTGCAGTGTAATTATAATTGGCCTTCGAGGCAATTTAAAATTTATTCAAATTGTATTTAATATGCCATGCCATTGATATTTTTTATCCTTTTTAGCAACTCAATGTTACATGTCTGAACTTTTAAGTTATGTAAGCCTTGCTTGTTCAATATTTATTGTTAAATCCAAACTTGTTTGGGTCCATATTAAGAGATTCATTTGCTCAACCTTGGCCCGCGGTTTTGTTCAATTTAAAATTTTGGCTCACTGTGTATTTGAGTTTGACACCTCTGCTCTGGAATACAATGAAAAGTAACGGATATGATGGGATTTGATGAAACGGGCTTCTTGTAGCAAAAGCCTTTGCCCTAACTGTCTAATAACTATAATAGAAGTTAACTAATAGCTGGTATATCTGATTCAATATATTCACCACGAGCAACAATTGCATCTAAATAAGATTGAAATTAGTTACAAGCTCTGATTATACTAGCCTTAAATAATGTAAGATATTACTTGAACTATGGCAACTTTAAAGAGTCTTTAGTGTTTGTTATGTGGATGTGTAACAAAGTTAATCGGGAAAATTAATACCCCGTTGAAATTTGCATCTTAAAGTCTGTTCTAAATTATATGTATAGTCAGTGAAGACTGATATACAGTTAAACTCAGTAATTGAGAATCATGTAAACTGCAGATACTCAACACCTTTATCTGTTGCGCCTGGACCCATTATTAATAGATTGTGAACCATGCATTCTTGTATTCTTTGAGCTTTGTGCAATTTCTAAATTTCTCTGATCAGCCTTTAATGCCACAATTACAGCTTCCCTTTTTTATTTCTCCCATCATAATTCTGTCATTATTAATTTCTAGAAAATAAATGCAGTAAAATTTAATAGAAAACTATATTTGTCTAGAATATATGTATTCTCAAATACCAGCTACACCTTTTTATTTGTTAACTTAGGGTCTGCCTTTATTAATTTAGAAAAAATAAATACAGTAAAATTTAATAAAAAAGACCGGATTAATCAAATACCACCAGCAATGCTTTAATTTTAGTTTCCTTATATTTTTATATCCAGGTAAAGCTCACTATCGAGAATGTATTTTATTATTGGAAGATGCCCTCAACACTCATAACCTTTGCAAACAGCTCCGTAAAATTGACCTCTTTCATGGGGTTCTTAGGAAAGCCTATGAAAGGTAATATTACTTTCTCTACATTTGTTTGCGTTTTATGGCATATCAACTTTTTTCACGTCATTTAATACCGATAACAATCATTTTTGATAAATGTTTTTTGTCCACACAGTTTTTTAAAATTACATAGTATGCCCTACTATGCTGGAGGGAATGTGGGGATTCATGCCTTTCCCAAGGCTATTAGTCAAAATGTGAACGTTAACAGAAAGACTGGGATTCAAACTCGTGTATTACAATCCTGAAGTCCAGCTGCCTATCTACTGCCTCAAGTAGACCTCCCTCTCTACATTTCAATTTATCTGTTATGCTATGGACCTAAAAATTGGATGATATACTAGTGTACCCAATGATCTAGGGCTTAACAGAGCTGAGAGATCAAAGGTATCAAGGATTCATGTATGGCATGAAAAGAAATTCTAAGCTAAAAGAGGTTACAATTATACCAATCCTCATAGGGGCAACTGGGCTTATGAAAAAGAATTTCCAAAGAATACTCAGCAAATATACCCAGTAAACCAAGTGCAAGTGAGATACAGACGACTGCACTGAAAGGGGCAGCTAGAATCTTAAATAGATCTATTGATTCAACTCCTTAAAATAAGGGTAAATGTTGTGTCCAAACAAAAATTACGAACATTTGTTGTAAGAATATGTAAAGTAAAAATTGCGAATATAAAAAAAGCAAAGAAATAATTAAATTTTTAACAAAAGTAATTTAATTTTTTTTGATAGACAAATATTTTAATTAAACAAAATAGAAATTAATAAAAAATAGAATAAATGAAATAACAAATTAAAAACATTTTTTTAGCAAAAATAAAGAATTGATTTTTAAAATTTGGATTTTTCACTGAAAATTCAAGACAACACATTGTTTGGTTTTTCAGAATAATTTTTTAATATAAATCATAAAAGAACAGATGCCAATGCACTTGCACATATTTTTTTAAATTTTAAAAAGAATCTATAATTAGAAAAACAAACTTACTGTCTCCTTTCAGCATGACTCATTCTTTTTTAATTACAAAATAAAATAGCCAATTTGAAACGATAAACTGTTTTGAAAATTTTTTTAATAATTTTTTTAAAAGTTAAAGAATTACTTTAAAGGAGGTAAGGTCGTTGCTTTTGATGTGTGACTCAAAATAACGAACACACCCACTATCATATTAATATATAGAAGATTACTTTTGTTTTAATAATTCTCTATAATAATTTCCCAATATTTTTTATAGTCACTTTCTAAGACCAGAAAGGGTTGATATGCTGTCCAACCAACCAACCAATCAATCATTTTCTAATTTTCTTTTTACATTACTGATTTTCTAAACTATGTTTCTTCTCTTATTATCCATTTTTGAACTTTTTTGATTTCTGTTTCAGAGCATTGAAAAACTTTGAAAGTCTTGAAGAAGAAGATGACTTTAGTGAATATGTGAAAGTGCCTTCGATTCTACCTGAAGCTGGATTCGAAGTTTATTCCATCACTCCCCCATTTTCTCAAAACTGTGTGGTCGACTTCTTTCACACATTGGTGAGTGTTCGGTAGTCTACATGAAATAAAAACCAATATTGTTGTTTTTTTCAATATTATTGTTTGGAGGGTCATTTTATTTCAGATAAAGGTGGTCCTTATTTTAAGATATTATAAAAGAAAATTGAAATTAATCCAAATGGTAACAAATCCAGTGAATATTTTTAGCAGCATCAACAGCAGTTCCAGATGTTGTAGCAGGGGCAATAATAATAATAATAATAATAATAATAATAGTCTAATTGTAGCACAAATAGAGCTATGGCTTTCCAGTACAAAGGTCTGGTAGCAAATAATAATTTGTGGATTTTGTGCAAATTAAATAAAAAAGATTTATGTCCTTCCTGCCCTATGATTGGCTTAAAAAAGAAAGGACAGTAAGAAAAATAGAATATGAAGAGGGGAGACCAGACTGCCTGCACGTTAGTATGACTATTCACAATAACCAGAGAGGGAGATATATCAAACTTGAGATGGGGACCTCCGACCCCTAAGCCTTTGGATGTCTTGGATATAAAGGAATGAAGATATGTTACCTTTTGGTCAACTTGGCGTTAATCTCTTGAATTTCCTTCTGTGGGGCGAAGACTTGTGATATGGAATTGATTGTGGGTAGCAATATCAGCTGAATGGAATTGATCAAATACACAAGTTTTTTTTATACAAAAAAGATTTTTAACTAATTTATTTACCTCAAATTTACATTATTAGATCATTATAATTAATCATTTAAGAAGGGTTTTCCCTACTTATCTTACTAGGTGGGGAGTAATAATGAAACCTGTCTTTAGTTCTAGTCTATTCAATTTGTGGGTGAATTTCATAAATTAAAATAGATTCTTTGCTTCTTAAGTTGCCTAAATTACTACCTTACTATTGTTTTTGTTTTATTTTAGGGTCCTATGCATATTTTCAATGCCAGTCATTTATGGACAGCCCCACGAGTGGTTAGTTTAGAGAAAGATCCAAAACAAGGATATGGTTTTAGTATTAGGGGTGATTCACCAGTTCGAGTTAATAAAGTAGAACCAGGGACAAATGCAGAAGTGAGTTTGGATTTTTTTTACTTTTATGGAAAATTTATTCTTAATTTTTTTTTCCTTTTTATATGAAAATAATGAATGGGTTTATAATTTGATATATTTCTTTCAAATGATATTTATATGGGGAGCTAGTCTTTAATTACTTTGCTTAATGGGGTAGGTTGTTGATTTTTCAACTTTTTTTTTAACATCAAAAAGAATAATGTACCCAAAGTTGTGTCTATACCTATTAAATACATATACCAAAGTTAAGATCTAAATCTTCAACATTTTTTGAGCATTTGGCATGAAAGATTTTGAATAAAAACGTACTGAAAATCCTCAATTTTGCCAGATTTGGCCTAAAAATTGATGTAAAAACCAAACAATTTCAATATCGGTAATTTCATTTAATTTCATATGAAAATCCATATAAAAGTGAAATTGTCTCTGTGTGTGTGTGTGTCTGTGTACATTTCCTTACCAAACTTCTCTGTCAATTTTTAGCCTACAGACTTGAGATTTGACATGAGGGGTATTCACACTTTGTAATCAGTTTTGGCCTGGAAATTTACCCAGTAAGGGGTCCAAGTTTAAAGATTTGACCGTTGCACTTCCTACAAAACTATTCCACCAATTTTGGGTCTAAACACTTGAAATCTTAGATATAAGTTTATATGCACCTGGGGAAAATTGGGCCAGAAAAATAACTGCTAAGGGGTTTGACCCCTTAGCAGTTATTTTTCTGGCCCAAGATTTTTTTACCTTTGCGGTCTCTAATAAACTACTTTGCCAGCAAACACTTAAAATTTTAAATATAGGTTACATGGACTTGGAGAAAGCTTTTTAATTTGCTTTGATCTGGAGAAATATTTATGCGGTCAAAATTGAAAGATTTGATCTAATTGAGGTCAAAGTTTAAACTCTTTAATCCCACACTCAGATGCATCTGATATATTGATTCAATAGATTCTTTAAAGTTATGTAACTGTTAATCCAGTTGTCCAGTACCTGGGCAATGCCGGGTTAATCTGCTAGTGGATAATAAACTTATAGATATCAATTATTTAATAGATTTTATTATTTTCTTTTCGTTAGATATCAGTTTTGATCTTATGGATACATGTTTCTGTGGTCACTAATATCATGACTAAAATCGCAAATTATGATCTCTTTCAATTAGATTCATCAAGTAAATACAAAGTTTTGGAAAAAATATATTATTAGGGGGTAATTTCTGATGTTATTTTGCAACTTTCCTTGGATTATTCTTTTGACATATCCAAAAATAACCTACCCTATTGCTTAACTTTTTCATGGTCCATTCACATGTTAAAATAAATACCTGTGTTCTTTTAAATGAAAATAATGAATAAGTTTTGATTTAATACAAAGCTACATTTTGCATGCATGTTTTTAGTTTGAGTTGAAAAATTTTTTAGCTAAAACCTGTCAATTGCACATCTAAATAATTGTTTCCCTATTTAATACCACAATTTCAATAATGAAAATTCTTCGGAGTATTTGAATCATGCAAAATTGGTTTAAAGGGACTTCAGTTAAATAAAGAGGTTGCTTTTGTGTTTTACCATTTTCAGAAAAGTGGTATCAAAAAAGGAGACTTGATTGTTGCAGTTGGAGACAAAGATACAAAATGGAGCCTTCATGATGAGCTTGTCCAGATGGTACGCAACTGTGGAGATAACCTCACATTGAAGCTGGTCACACCAATGGATGATGAAATTCCTTCAATGACTGATAATCCTGCAAACCGAAGAGCATCTACAGGGGCCTCACTTTCCCTGAACCACGAGAAACTCCGCCAAACGAACAGTAATGACTCTAAGAATTCCAAAAGCAAGAAGCGACTAAGTGCTCCTTGGGTGTTCATCCGTAAGAACTCTAGCAAAAGCCTCGGTAAAACAGAGAAAAAATTAAATGGAGGAGATATACCAACACGGTAAAATTGGTAGACACATTGGAACCATAAATTTATTTTGTCAAAATTTCTATTTTAATATTATTACTATTATTATTATTATTATTATCATCATCATTGTGGCAGCTGGGGGTGTAGATGTGGATGTGCTGCAAAGTTTTACATTTTATAAATACAGGGCGAATTTCAAGTCCTAATATCTGCTTAACTCTGATTTTTCTGGATTTAAAAAGAAATGAAAAAAATCAATAGCCTTAAAAAAAAAAAAAAAAAAAAACTTAATGCATTTAGCTTTATAACGGCACCACTTTCATCTTACTACCATTCATAGTTAGGCAGATATGAGGACTTGAAATGTGTCCTAGACTTTTGGAACACCCAGAATTTTCATCTCGGTATATTTGCAGCAAGCGTTATCTCATTTTGAATGGTCTGAAAAATGCCTCTAATGAATGCAATTACTTTCCAAGGTTCTTAAAATGAAAGCAAAGGTATTTCTTTGATATAGTGGTAAGAGGTTTAGGATTTAGAACTATAGGAATCTACTTTAGACCATAATCTCTCCGTTGTTTATTTTGGGATTTATAAAAAAAACATGAATTTACTTATTCTTCCCAGCAGACACTTGTTTTTAACATAGAAACTTTCATATATTACTGACCAAATTGAAATCAATACACTCAGAAATATAATGAAAGTCAGTCAAATTTTATCATCCTCAAAGCAGGTGAGATCATTATTTTTGCTTTGAAAAGATGTCAATTGAAGCGTTTTTAAAAAAAATGTGCAGAAACTGATTTCAAATTATTTTTTGGTTGTCTTTTCTATGGTATGTCTTTACTGTTTTTTCCAAGTTAGGCATAGCAAAAAAGTTTTGGAAAGTTCACTTGGGAGAGAAGATAGGTAGTCGAACTTCGGAATCGTAATACACATGTTCAAGTCCCAGTCATTATACCCTTGGGAAAGGTTTAAACATTCCCTCCAGCTATGGATTAAATAGTGCATATTGTGTTATTCAAAAACTAGGTGTGGACAATAAACGTTTATCAAAAATGATTCTTCTCAGCATAAAATGACTTAAAAAGGTTGATATGCTGTAAAACACAAAAAAGTTTGAATCAGTTTCTGCACATTTTTGAAAAAGATACCAAGTTAAGAGATTAATGTCTTTTCTTATTGTTTTTTAAAAATACAAAGTAACAGTAATGAGAACTGTTGCCTAAAGTGCTTGACCCACTCCTTTTTTGACCCTATGAGAAGAGAGCTATGTTAGCAACACACACATATAAACATGCTCTTTCAATGATTCTTTGAATGAAAGGAATGGTATTCCTTGGCATAGAGCTAAAAGGCTTAAACTTTAGAACTACAGGATTTTACTTCAGACCATAATCTATCCTATTATAAAAGGCATGAATTTACTTATTCTTCCTAGCAATGAGTTATATAGCTAAATAAATAGAGAAAAATTTAGTTTATAAAAGAAAGAAAAAATATACTTATATTGATCTATAAAGAATTGTTGCCTCAAATCAAAATGCTCAATATAAGCATTGATAGGGCATAAGTAGTTGCTCAGAAATCAGAGACGCAGATTTATACATCTCTCTCTATATATTTATATATACTCGCAGAACCCGTGGAAATTTCATGGTAGTTGAAAATTTTTAAAACACAATAAAATAAAACAAATATAAAATGATTTCCGTAAAGAGAGAGTGAATAATAAAGGGAGGTAAGGTAAAAGAAAGTTTTTAAAAATTTAAAAACTTACGGTATCATCTAAATAACATGACGTTTTTAATTATAAAATAAAACAGATAACTGAAAACAGCGATTCCTTGAAAAATTTTGCACAAGAATTGGTTTTAATGATTTTCCCCTGAAAAAGTGATTATAAAGGGAGGTAATTTTTTCCTCTCTAATTACTGTAGGTGATGATTGTTATTTGTGACACTGGATAAGCAGATTAATATATATATTTACTAGGTCGAGCACAGACCCAATTTCGGCACAAGACCATTTTTATGTGCTCATACCTGAGCTTTTGTAATCAGTGTTGCCCTTCACCTAGATAAATTACTCTCCCAAGTTAACGAGCCTCATCTGCCTGAGACAGCTGATAGTAAATGTAGTGGTTTTTGATTGGTAATTGAACTCGTGTAATATGATTCCAGAGACCGAGCTTTTTCCATTGCTCCAACCTCGCTGCCCTAGCTGTTGAAAATAAAGCAAAAGTTTGAATCACACCATTTGTAATGACCAGCTTTATATTTAGCTCACAGTAAAGAGAATTGTTGACTCTTTTCGTATCTATTTTCCCATTTCGATTCATCTATTCTCTTTTTCAAATCCACCAATTGATTAACAACAATTTTTTTATCTATTCATTGAGTTACTTACTATAATATTCCATTACCAGTTATACACTTTGTGACCCACAATACAATGCCACGGTTAAGGTCACTTTTTGGGAAAATAAGAGCTAACTATAATAGATGACTATTTGAGAATACCAACTATTGGCATACCTTGGTATCTCTTAAAGAAGTTTCAGAATATAGGTCTGGTACATTACATCTCTTCTTAGCATTTAAATGAACATTATTCAAATGATGATCATGTTCTCCTAACTCTGTAAAACTAATCCTTGCCTGTTAATTACCCACACCTTCATGTGACATTACTATCACAAAAAGTGCAGGGATGTTGTGCCCTCCTGTTTCGTTTACTTCTTTGGAGGGAGAGAGGAACTCTTGGGTTTTCTGCCTATGATCCTCTGGACAAAGTGTCTGAAGATTTCAACATCAGTCGAAGCAATTGTGCACTTCCTGAGGATCTGTCAGTGTCAGCAGCCTCCTAACTCCTAGACTGGAGCTACTTAAGATTCCTAAGAGTAATGAAGCTATACCACAAGATATAGTTGAAAAGTTTTTAGGAAACATTACTAACATTCCCATCAACCATCAATTAGGCACTGGGCAGTAAACCCAACCTTCCCCACTTAAACTGAGGGGCTAGGTGGGTCCTCTATGTGAGTCTCAGACACCAGGCAATAAACCCAGCAGGTGTTGCCTAGAGGGATGGGTCCTCTGAGAGAGATCCACCAGACTATTAAAAAAAACAAAAAACAATGAATTTAAGACACCAAGATATCTTGTAGTTCTTTTAAAATTTATGACCGTATTTTTTGTCCTTTACAAGGCCATTTACTTCAAACCTCAATCTAGAGTTGTTGGTCAAAATACCTTTTTTGGACATTATAAAACCAGGGTCAGCAACATTTTGAAGAGTAAAGGTCAAACAACTATGTAGAATCATGGCTGCAGTAACATGGAAAAGAACCATGTTATTAAACATGTAAACAGATTATCTGAGTAATCGGTAGAATATAATTGTATTTAAACACTAATTTTACTACAAAATAACAAAGAAATAAAATAAAAACATTTTAACCAAAGAAAAATCCTTATTTTCCAGCATATATTTAGATTGTGTCCATGGTAAGATGCCGACCCCTGTTATAAAACATTACCCTGTGCACCCTTGGGTCCTGTCTGAATGTCATTTTCTCCCTATGCAACTAATCGCTGCATTTTAATTACCAAAATGTTTATCTATTTTTCAAACTATTCTATTTATTTTTTTTTCCTTTTTAATTTCTAAAAGTTCCAAAAATGGAAAGACTTAAACATAATTTTGAAAAAAAAGTAATGACAAATTTGTCTTATTTCTTAAAATTTTACTTTGCTGTTGTACTTATTTTGGCAAATGACTAACACAATAGAAAAATAAAGAAAAAGGAATGATTGAATAGAAAAAGAGAGTGAATGATTTTGTTAATTCTCCCAGGAGATTATAATAATTGGGAGCTCATACCTTTATTTTTTTAAAATAATTATTTAAATAAATACGAATATTTGATGAATTGTAAAAAAACAATTATTTGAAGGTTGATTGAAATAATAAAAAGACTGTACAAAATTTTAAAAGATTTTGTTTGTTTTTGTTTTTTCCCAGTATAAAGAATAATCATTAATAGTAAAGAGAAACACATTATCTCTTTACATTTTTACCCTGAAAGTAATATTATTAAAAAATGATAGGTCACTTATTAAAAACATCACTTACAAAATCAGCATTTGGAAAAAGAAAGGAAGTACATCTAGAAAGATTGAGTACATTTGAAATTCAGTCAAATTGTTTTTAACAAATAAAGATGTAGTTGTATTTTGTCCATATTCCAGAAATACAGATGGCTATTTTAGTTTGGGTTAGCATGGGGGACAAGAAAACCAACTCATAATGGATTTTATTATAAAAAAATTAATTTCTACTGTAATTTTGGTTTATTATAGTTGTTGTAGAATACTTTATTTGCATTAAATTAGTTTTCATATATGTATATGTATGTATGTAAAGAGTAATTATAGACTATTTCAAAATTTATATTAGTGAAAAATAGAATATTGATTCATGACCAATAGTTATGAGGGGTCCACCAAGAAAAAAAAAGAAAGGAAAAGGGGTTGAGAAGTCCCGGTATGGATCAGTTAAAAAATATATATTACCCCTTTCTATGACTAGAAAAATTGTAAATAGATAATTTCCATTTCAAAATCATAATTTTTTGAGAATAAATATTCATAGCCCATCAACATGATACAAAATTCATGCAGTGGCGTAGCTAAGGCAGACGAAGGGGGCTGCCACCCTGGTTGACAGCAAAGAAGGGGGTAAAACAATGTCACCCCAATAAAATTTTTCAGCCAGGCTAAGGTATGAAAATAGTCTTAAAATAGGATTATTATTTAATTATATGGTGCTGTGAGAGTGCTTTAGTCTGAAGAAAAATCTAATTTTATAAGGTTTTTCTTAAAATAACATGTGGTAGCGAATAGCTCTCCTGAGTTACCTCACACCTCCAATAATCAAAGTGTGTCAAGCGTATGATAGGGGGTGTTGCCCCACCAGTTTAATAATGGGGTTTTACATGGTCTTTCAATCTATTTCAGAAGTGTTCAGCATAGGGTGATGTGGGGATCATTGGGGTGACATTTGAGCAGACTGCTTGGGGTGATGTTTACTCTAGCTACGCCACTAAATTCATGCAGGATGTGAAGAGAAATAATATACAAACAATTGAATATTTGGTCAAAGATGAGGCATAATTCCTTTTTCAGAACTTTTGTTTTTATTTCCAAGAACATGGTTTGATTGTACTCCAGTTCAGATTTTTAAAAATTCATGCTTTTTTTCCATAAAAAATCCAAATTCATAGATATTTTTTTCTTTTACTTTATTCTTTAATTTATTTATCATAGCCACATTGTCTTTTTCTACTCCAAAAAAGTTAAATGAAATTATTGGCGAAATTGTGAAAACAGAGAACAGGGCTTACCTTTCAAGTGGCCTTGCATATGTGCAATAGTGAAAGAGGTTCAAGATGGCACTCATGCCCTTTTATAATAATATGGTCTCGCAAAATTGCACAATGTCTCACTGCATGTATACAAATGAGGTGGCTTTTGACTCCTATAAAAATGGGTCGCTTTGAAAAAGAGGCAGAAGGCAATATGAGAGTCTGCAGAGATTATTGTTGATCATCACCATGTTGGATTGATTGTTTGTTGAGCTGCTTTTATGTTCAGGTGGATTTTTTTCTCAATACATTTAAATAACAAAATAGATTGTCTTTTATTGTTTGTTTGTTTTTTCCATCCTTATAGATATATTTTGGTTTTCAATTCATTATTGTCTGTAGAACTTTCAAAATGGCCAAATAGCTAACACTGATAGAAAAGAAGTCATTTCATTTTGGATTTCTAAATAAGAACAAAATATTCTATTTCTGGTTTTAAATTGGGCAATGTGTTTTGGTTAGTTTGTTTGACAATATTATCTCTACAAATGAAAACACGGGTAATCTTTAACTAAATTGTAAGAACAATTGTTATAAACTATTGAAAGTTTTGAGCCTTTTTTTTAATAAAGGACCAGTTTTTGTTTAATGGTGTATCAACTGTTTTAGGTCATTTAATGCAGAGAACAATCATTTTTGATAAACTTTTTTTGTCAACATGTAGTTTTTTTTAAATAACACAATATGTGCTATTTAATTCATAGCTGGAGAGAATGTAAGGATTCATATCTTTCCCAAAGGTATAAGTCCAAATATGAACATAAACAGAACTGGGATTTGAACTCGCATATTACGATTCTAAAGTCAGACTGCCTATCCACTGTCTCAAGTGTACCTCCCCAAAGTTATTTGTAAAACAGAATCTACGAGTAGAAGGCTAGTTGGTGATTTTAATCATAATTTATAATATAAATACTGTGTATCTATGCTATAATATTTTTTAATCAATAAAAGGACTGTTTCATTTCTCTTTTCATAATGTATGCAAAAAGAGGGAGAATGACAAATAAACAAAATAGTTCATTTTAAAGTTAATTTTTTTAGAGAGAGGGTGGGAATTAATATAAATTTTTTTATACAAATACCATTTTTTTAGCATTACATAAATGAAATATCTTAACCCATAGCTGGAAGGAATTGAATAAGGGATCCCACCTTTTAAACATCTACATAACAAGACTGTGATTACCAATAACCTACAGTTTTCCTTGAATATTTGTTTGTGTATTATGGCATATCAACCTTTTTAGGTTATTTAATGCTGATAACAATCATTTTTTTGATAAACGTTCTTTTTTCCATACATAGTACTTCTGAGTAACACAATGTGCACTATTTAACCTATAGCTGGAAGAAAAGTGGGGATTCATACCTTTTTAAGGTCCGAGAATACAAAAGAAAAATGTAATAAAACATTGTTGAATTCCAATTCATGAGGTGTCATCTTTTTCATAAATAGAATTTTCATTGGTTAAAAACTATATAGAATTTTAATTCGTAAATGACCAAATATTTTCTGATTTAATTATTTTTTTAAATCACTAAACTCTTTGCTTAGAATCGATTATTGCCATTGAAAGAAATTTGCCCAGACAAATTTTATTGTTCCTTCAAATATTTTTTTAAATAAATAGTTCAAGTTTTTGAAAAAAAAACAACTAAAACTAAAATTATGGCTATTTTTTCCTTTGAAATTCTCTGATACCTTCTCTAATTTTTTCTATGAATACATTTTTGAAATTCTGGAATCTTGAAACAGTAAACTGCTTTGCCATCTCAGATTCTTGTAACTTCTCTATATTTTCTAGACCTAAAATAATAAAAAAAAGTATTAAAAATATAAACAATATAATTTTTGATCTAAAATGAAAAAATGAAACAGTTAGAATCAGGTGATTATTCTTAGTTTTCTTTTAAAATAGGACAAGTATTAATCATTACTTGCCCCTGTTTAATATGCGTATATATGTGCAGAGTTAGATAGGCCCATCAACGTTGAAAACATATTGTCTATTTTTTTTGGTATATTTTCTATAATTTCAGGATAAATTTAAAAAAAAAAAGAAGACTTCAACAAATGATACAATTTTTTTAAAATAACAACAAAATAAGGTACCCAGAATAAAATCAAATTTTTTTTAAAAAACATTACTAAAAAGATTATAAAAATCGAATAAATCGATTTTTGAGAGATTTAAAAAAATGTGAAAAAAAACAACATTTATTTACGTATGAAAACAATGTCTTTCTGCACTTGCGCTAAATTTTTCAAAAATTGACTAATTTCACTTTACAAAATTCTTTATTGAAAATTTTTTTTTTCAACTAATAAATTAGTTATTTAATTTTGTTTTGAATATGAATGAAGTTTTTCAAAAACTGAATTCAGTCTAACATCTTAGAAAAAGATTTCAACTCCAAATCATAATTGCAAAATTCAATGGATTTTCAAGAAATTACCTTTTTCTTTTCCTCGAAGAAAAAAAGAAGCAACTAATTGTGCAGAGCGTCGAATAGGGTAACTCTGTGACAACTGTAAAATGTAAAGAATATTTACAATTAAATAAAAATGAAAAAGAAAAAAAGAAAGAAAATAATTTCTTCAAATTTTTTATGGCTTTCAATATTGTCACAGTGAATTAGAAGCTGAATTGTAATTGGTCAGATTTTTGGGACAAAGCTAGCCAAAATTTCAGCATCTGCTTTATAAATCTATAAATTTTGGATATATTGAAATAATGAATTAATTAATGCAAAAAAAAAAAATAAAATGTGTACAAAACCAAAAGATGTTTTTTCTGTAGAAAAACCATCTTTTGGTTTTATACACATTTTTTTTTCAAAATATTATGCCCACTGCTTTTACAGGCCATTAAAGTTTGAGTTTGTTTGTGTTTTACGGCATATCAACCATTTTAGGTCATTTAATGCCGAGAACAATTATTTTTGATTAACAACATTTTTTTTCCACAATTAGTTTTTTTTAAATAACACAGTATTATGCACTATTTAACCATAGCTGGAAGGAAAGTGGAGATTCATACCTTTCCCAAGGGTATTAGTCTGAACATGAATGCAAACGAAAGGACTGGGATTTGAACTTGCGTACTACGAAACCAAAGTTGGACTGCCTACCCATTGGCCCAAATCGACTAAGAAAGGAAGAAAGAAAGAAATGAAGAAAGAAAGAAAGAGAAAAAGAAAGAGAGAAAAAAAAGAAATAAAGAGAAAAAGGAAGACAGAAAGAAAGAAATAAAATAAGAGAGAAAGAAAGAAAGAGAGAGAAGAGAGAGAGAGAGAGTGAGTGAGAGAGAGAGAGAGAGAGAGAGAGAGACGTGCATGTGCTAACAGAAACAGAGAGTGAGACAGTGAAAGAAAGAAAGAGAGAAAGAAAGAAAGAGAGAGAAATAGATACAAAAGTACTTGTTTATAAAAATAGAGAGAGAGAGAGAGAGAGAAGCAGACACAGAGAGACAGAAAGGCAGTAACAGAGACGGACAAATAGATAGATTTGAGAATAGATTAAAACAAAGCTTACTTGTAACTCGAATAATGACTTGGTGGATAGTCCTATTTACGCATATAAATGAAGAAAGTAATTTTGGTTGATTGATTGTTTTTCAATTTTATGCATCAAGTATTTATTAAGTGAAGCATGTCGGCAAAACAAGTCAGAACTCGTTAAAGTGCATTTGTCTTGACTGCCCAAATAAATGATACGACCTGCTTGTTTTTTTCGAGTTTTATTAAGCTCCGAATAACGAATAGGCTATCATAAAATAGTGAGGGAAATGGGGTCGCCTAAATCCCAACCCCATTTTTTAACATTATTTTTATTTATTTTACTTATGCAGACCAATAGTTTATTAAGGCCCAATCCCAATACAATCATTTACATTTGTATATATTTCATC
>JAYKTE010913783.1:0-16600 GCA_036873565.1 Xipholeptos notoides
AAACTTGTATACTATGATTCCAAAGTCTGACAGCCTATCCACTGGGCCAAGTCGACTTCCCCTGGGATTCAAACTTGTATACTATGATTCCAAAGTCCGACAGCCTATCCACTGGGCCAAGTCAACTTCCCGAAAGTAAATTTAGGAATTGAATATCTATTTTCCATAATTTTAAACGCCTGAATTTTGTGCAGCATTGAAAGCAAAACGGTTGAAGCTTGAGGCTAATTAGTCTGATTAGCTTAATGAACAAAGAGAAGAAAGGAAGGAAAGGGAAGGAAAGAGAAAGGAAGAAAAGGAAGGAAAGGAAAAGGAAGGAAGAAAAGGAAAGAAAGGAAGAAAAGAAAGGAAGAAAAGAAAAGAAAAGGAAAAAAGAAAGGAAAGAAAAGTAAAGGAAAGATAGGAAAAGAAAAGGAAAGATAGGAAGAAAAGAAAGGAAGAGAAGAAAAGAAAGGAAAGGAAAGGAAGAAAAGAAAGGAAGGAAGAAAGGAAGGAAGAAAGAAAACGAGGAAGGAAGAAAGAAAGAAGGAAAGAAGGAAAGGAAAAAGCAGAAGGAAGAAAGGAAGAAAAAGAAGGAAGAAAGGAAGGAAACGAGGAATGAAGAAAGAAAGAAAGAAAACAAGGAAGAAATAAAGAAAGAAGGAAATGGAAGAGGAAAGAAAGAAGGAAAGGAAGAAAGAAAGAAAGAAAACAAGGGAGAAATGAAGAAAGAAGTGAAAAAGGAAAGGGAGGAAGGAAGAAAGAAAGACAGAAGGGAAGAAGAAAAAAGGAAGGAAGAAAGAAAAATAAAAGATATAAATAGAGAGAAATAAAGTGGAATTAAGAGTAAAGGGAAGAGGAGATGAGTTGAGTTGACTTCGTGCTTTACGGCATATCAACCATTTTTGCTCATTTATTCATTTATTCATTTATTTATTTTTTTTCCTTAAAGAACTGATTTAGTTTTACGGCATATCAACCATTTTAGCTCATTTATTTAACCATTTATTTATTTATTCATTTATTTATTTATTTATTTTTTTCCATTAAAGAACTGATTTAGTTTTACGGCATATCAACCATTTTAGCTCATTTATTTATTCATTTATTTATTTTTTTTTCCTTAAAGAACTGATTTAGTTTCAAAAGTCTAAAAAAATTTGCCTGGTTTCATTTCGAATGTTAGTCTCAATTAAAACTTAGAGAGAGAGCTAAAAATGAACAAAAAAAACCCAAAAAAATATGGTGAACCCGAACCGATATAATTTTGAAATGGAAAATTTTTTTGACAGTTTGTAATTTGTAGCTGTCAGCATTTGCCTCAAGTGTTAAGGTTAGTTTTCCGCAGTAAGGGGGTCTTTTAAATTTAGGTAGTTCACTAATTTGCTAGACAAACTCACACATACATACATACATACACACACACACACACTAATACTTACATACACACACACACACACACACATCCACATAGAGTTTGGCATCAATCATGTGTCCATATTGGGTGGAAGACCAACAATGTATTGAAGTACTGAATATAAAACAAATAGAGCAATTATATATATTTACAAGGTGTCCAAAAAGTTACTGCGCACTACGGGTATATAGAAACTAATAAACAGTACATTTTATTATAAAATATTTAGACAATACAATTTTTACTAATAAAAAGGTTTTATTTATTTACAGTATCACAGATTATCTGGCTGGAAATGTCCTCCATTGGCATTTAGACATTATTTTCTACAGCAACTCTCTGGGCACCTTGTATGTATATGTGTGTATATATATATATATATATATATATACACATACACATACATACATACATAGTGCCCAAAGAGTTAAAACACTTTACTTATTAATTGATACCCATATCTTTTCATGTGTACAATTAATGCCTAAGTAAATAGAATTAAAATTTTAGCATTGCCCACCAGTCATTTTGTTGAATATTGGAAAAAAAGATTTATTCACATTAAATACATATTTTGTGTAATAATAAATTACCTACTAAAATATCATTTTACAAGGAAAAAGTATAGGTTCAAATTCAGGTAAATCTATTTAAAAATGCTCTTTTTAAGTCGAGCAAAAGATGTACACTCACATACACACATAATTCAAATAATTCTATTGAATGATTCTATTTATATATTCTATTTTAGTGAATTATTCTATTAAAACAAGAAAAGTAGAGTGCATCCATTAAATCTGATTGTGCTGAAAAAGATTACTTGATTGCAGTCTTAAATGTGTATGGACTCAAAAGCTCTAGATGAGACAATGCTTTTTTAGATTGATCAGATAATAAGCTTCATTATTTTGAATTAACTATTTATAGATCTATCCAAATAATTGGTTACTCCATTAAAATCTTAAATGTCATCATTTAAAAACACATATTTACAAGTGGAGTTGAGTTGAGGATTCAGAGGGAGGTCATGCTTTCAATACATTTTACATCCCAATTAAAAGTGGAGTAATTAGTCAAATGGATAAAGAAGTTGTGCTCTTCCATAAATATGGAGTTGAGACTGGAAGCAAGCAATTCTTCAATTAATGGATAAAAAAGTAAAAATGAACAGATTTAGATTGTAATTAAAAATACATTTGATACACTTGTGTATGCATATATAATCTTAATGGTAAGACAGTTGTGTCATACTGCGGTCAGTTGGTGGAGTTGTTGCTAAATTTATAGAAAGATAGACAATGGCCTGGCAGTCAAAAGCTTGCATTGCAATCTGTTGGTTATAGGTTCAATCCATGGTTGGATCTTCGGTCTACATTTCTGATGAGTCCTGATAAAGATGAAACGGATGTCCAGTGTTCCCTTTGTTTTCTGCAATTTGGTGATTTCTCAGTTATCAGGTCACAGTGAATTAATAATTATTATGTGTGTGTATGTATATATATATATTATTTTAGTTTAGAGGATGTGAACATTTTTTTTTCCAAAAATATAATTCAAATTTAAGTCAAACTAGTGGCTTTAACAACATATTAAGTATATTTGTGGGAAAAGTGGAAAAAGCTTGGTCTCTGGAATCGTAGTACACAAGTTCAAATCCCAGTAAAAACCATTGCATTTACTTTCAGCTGTTTCGGGTAGATGAGGCTCGTTAACTCGGGAGAGTAGCTCATCTAGGTGAAGGGTAACACTGATTACAAAAGCCCAGAGGTGAGCACATAAAAATGGCCTTGTGCCGAACTTGAGTTGGTGCCCAACCAAGTATATATCATATTAAGTATATTTTCATTAGAATCAAAATCAATTTTGTTGATTGTATGGTTTGTTATTTTAGTGATTTTACATAGATGTTTTCCTTATGGGAATGAGCAATTATAATTGGCCAGGATTTAAATATATTGTCCCTCAAGTGTTATAAACATCTCTACTAATGTCTGAAACAATATAGCATTAAGTTTAGCACATTTAGGGCTGATCAGAATTCAAAGGAAAATAATATATTAGAATTTGCCACGACAAAAAACAAGGAATAAAAAATTTAAAAAATTAAAAAAAAAAGGGGACACAAAGAAAGAAATGGAGGAATAGAGGAAAGTAAAAAACAAAAGAGAATAAATATAAGTAAGAGAGAAAAAGGGAAATTAAGAGCAATGGGGAGGAAAAGAAAAGGGGGGGGGGGAAAAAGGGAGAGGAGAAAAAAAAGAGACAGACAGAGTAGGAAGGGGGTCCAGTTTAAATTGAATAAACAGATACAGACATGCATGTGCATGTATCGATCAGCTAACACAGACATGTATGTGGTTCACACACACACACACAATGCTTAGAAAAGTATTGATTAGTTTACAATGACAGGCCATAAAAGGTCAGTAACACTGTTCTGTTTTTGGTCTATGTGCAGGTGGCGAGGAAGGGAAAAGAGCAGAAAACTAAAGAGAAAATGGTGGAGGTGAATATGTGTATGGAGGATGGGGTCAAACATGCGGGTGAGGATTTGCAAACAATCCCAATTATTAGGAAGACATTTACCATAAAGTCTTAAAGGAGTGGTGGTGAGAGAGAGAGAGAGTGAGAGAGACACAGAGAGAGAGAGAGAGAGAGAATAAGATAGATAGACAGCAAGAGAACGATCGAAGAACACTCAAGCTAAGGAAGCATCATGAAAAGGAAAGAAGTGAACAGAGAGAAAGAAAGAGTCAGTGGGAATAGAGAGAGCAAAGATTACATATCAAAAAGAGATGAGAGAGAGAGAGAGAGGGGGGAGGGAAAGCTAGTAGAAAGCAAAGGAAAGACACAAAATTATAAAGAAAAATGAAGAGGAACAAAAAGATTGTTTATAATGATAACTATTAAAATCTCTGGTTGTTATTGTATATAAATCAAATGTCGGAGATTTTTTTATCACAAAAATATCTAAATATTGGTCTTTTTTTCCATTGAAACAGATAACTGTCACAGAAAAATTCACCATGAAAAAATAAAAAGGAAATGCTATAAGATAAACAGATCAATATGTGACAGGGACAACAATAGGAAACAAAGTGGAAGAATCCTTTGATGGACCAGGCTAAATGCAACCTCATCCAATCATTCAACACTTATAAATACAACAAATCTTTAAGATTTCATAAACAGCCCCAAAACAATTATTTTCTCAGTCAAAGATTAATGATAAATGCCATCATAGAATTCTTTCAGAAACAAATCTATAGTATAGTATCTCTAGTACTTAATTCATAAAAAGGTGGCATCCACATGATTTCCAACAGAGTTTGTGTGAAAGGCCTATATGACCCTATATTCTCTAGAAAGGTTATTGGATGTTAATATTGATTGCTTACATCAAAACCAAATAAAGATTTTTGGGTTTTTTTTTTTGCAATCTCTACATTTACTTTAAAAACTATATTATAATAGCCAAGTCATAAACAGACATTACTAGGTAAATAGTAATTTAACAAACAAGCTCAAGTTTCGGTATCTGGTATATACTTAATAAAAATAGAAGTTTTGTTGTTTTTTTGCTTAAAGTTGGTAAAATGAATTAACCAAATAATGAATTTCTTGTGGTTGGGTCTTTAGACTTACAAATACTGAGTAGCATAAAAGTTATAAAGAGGAGTTTTTATTGTAAAATCCACATGAAAACATTCAGCTTACAACAATTGTAGAATAAAGAAACAAAAAGAAAAGAACTTTTGAAACCAGAGAAGATAGTTATGACACATACTCGGTTGAGCAGCAAACC
The DNA here is from genome assembly GCA_036873565.1 of Xipholeptos notoides. Classification (NCBI taxonomy): domain Eukaryota; kingdom Metazoa; phylum Mollusca; class Cephalopoda; family Idiosepiidae; genus Xipholeptos; species Xipholeptos notoides. Next base: position 5,202 of record JAYKTE010913783.1, read on the forward strand.
AGTTTTACGTACTCATTATTTTTTAGCTTTTTATAATGAGTGTTGCCCTTCACCTAGAGGAGTTACTCTCTTTGATTTGACAGGTTTTAAATCTGGGTTATCTTTACATATCGATGAGTTACTCTCCTGAGTTGACAAGCCTTATCTACCTGAAGGAGCTGAAAGTGAACAATGTTTTTAACTGGAATTTGAACGAGGGAAAATAGTTATCTTTATTCAAGTTATTCAGGCTTCTACATTAAACTCCATTGTTATCATTACAACCTGATGGCTGGTTTATATAAATTCTAAGTGACATTCATCTGGAGGCAATAGGTTCATTCTTGATTGCAGGTGAAAATAGCTAAGAATATCTAACACATTAACAGTAGCTGAAAAGGCTTATAGAATGTGGACTGTCAACTACTAAACATTAAAGAAAAGGTTAGATTTGTAGTTTTGAGAAGACTTCCAATATCGACATGAAGGTTGCCAAGTTTGAGTAATACCCAAAGAAGGTGGAAGGGCAATTAAGTGAAAACATTGTGAAGATTACACTGAATTTATCGGGAGTTATTTAAGTTATTTTGATTGTTCCTCTCATCTTCAGATTACCATGAAGATTGGCTTCTTTGTTAAATATCATGTCAATCTTTACAGTTATTTACTATCAGATGCATCTAAAACATCTAACAAGCAACTAAGACAGCTGACACGAATTGCAACAAAACACACACAATGTTTACATGCCATTAAGTAGGAGGTTTCTTTGATTACATTTGAAGAATATAGTGAATCATTATCAGATTTTCCTTTTTAAAGAATAGTGTTATTTAACATACAGCTAGAGGTAATTAAGCTCAAAAAGCAGGATAGAAATCCCATATAAAAAAAAAAAACTGTGTCCAAATGTAAATAGAATTGATTTTAATTGAAAATATTTCTATAGGCAAAAAGTTGACTCATTCACAAAGAAAATTAGGGAAAAGAAAAATTTAAATCATTGAAAGGATTTACTTTTTTTTGCAGTTGACTATTTGAAGAATCTTTCCATAATTATTTTGATAGTATCTAGAAAATCTATTATAATAAAAACAAAATTAAATCTAAAATAGAATAGAACTAACTCCAAAACAACCAGTTGTTATTTTCTGTTTTTTTTTTTTTTTATATATTTGTAGACAAGGGTCATGAGACACCCAGAAGTTATAATATTCTAACTTTTCTGTCATAGATTTCAAACACAAATTTTCTTATAACACAAAAATCATGTTGAAAGAAAAAGATGTAGGGATTAGTGATTCTTTTACTGGAGTACCCTGAATATTTCAAAATGTCTTTTAGGGTCAAAAAGAAAAAAAAATAGAAAGAAAGAAAGAAAAAAAAAATAGAAAGAAAGAAAGAAAGAAAAAAAGAGAAAGAAAGAGGAAAAAGAGAAAGAAAGAGGAAAAAGAGAAAGAGAGAGAAAAAAAGTGTTTGTGAGTGAATGCTATATAAAATATCATTTCAAACTTTGAGATAATTCTGAAAAGTCAGTGATATCATAATAGAAATTAAATGTCTTCAACTTCATTGATTTTGAGGTTTAATAAACAACAAAAGAAAACAGGTTAAAAGTTCAAATTTTGAGGGAAAACAAAGTTGAAGAAATAAGGATACTAAAAAGAAAAATCACAAAATCAGTGGAATAAGGAATGCGGTACAGACAGAGACAAAATCATATATTAAGTCAGTTCTTATTAGAAAGAGAAAGGTATGACTTTAGGTAGAAACATCCTCATTTATATTTAAAGAATAAATATTTTTTAATCAATGGATTTTTCTATATTTCATTTTTTATATCTATATATATATATATATATATATATATATTCTTAAAGCTTGGTGTCTCCTTTAAAGTATTATTTTTACATAATCAATATAAATTTTGATTTTTTTCTGGGCCTATGCTTTTTATATATAAAAAAAAATCACTTCATTAATATCTGGTGAAAATAAAATCAAATTTTATTTCTGAGAATGTGCCTAATTAATCACTAATCTCAAATTTATTTTGAACTGTTAACTGATTGGTAATGCACTTTTTGTGCTATTTTGCGTATGTAAAGAAAAATGAAATGCAGTGTGTATGTTGGGGATATATCTACTTGGTCAAGCACAAACCCAAGTTAGGCACAATGCCTGTTTTACATGCATGTATGTCAGGGAATTACAAATGCTTTTCTACATCCTTGTCATTACCAAATGTATCCAGTTATATTTGAATTCATTATAACTTTCAATATCATATTCTCTCCCCTCAAACACATCCCACTTGTTAAATACTATCCATAAAAACAGAAAATAATCTAAAAACTACATACAAATTATTTTCTTATGCATACACATTTACTTGAACTTTTTTAATAAATTTACCAGTTTGAATAATAGAACCCTCTAAATCTCAATTTCTGAATTGGTCAATTGTACAATACAGGACCCAAAAATCCACGTTGTTCTAAAATCAATCGAAATAAGATTGGCATGCAAAGAAATCGTAATAACACATAAGGTAAAAATAAATTAGGGACTCTTTATTTTCCTTCATTAACACTTGTCTGTCTTTGAATCAGTAGTAATTGTCCATCAGCTCTGCCTTGCTGTATCCCTAGCAGCAACAGTCTATAAACGCAAAGTCTTCCACTGTCTTGTTGACCAGCTGAGACCTCTACTGTAGGCCTTTTTGTTTAACGGCTTATCTTCCTCATCTACTCTCAAAAACCTTTTCTCAGTTCTCCTATTGACGATGAGCCCCACTTTAGGCAGAAAAAAAAAACTTAAGTTGTTTGGGGATTGACCACCCACATCTCTTCACCACCCTTCACCAAACATAATATTGATGGTGATTTTAAGATGGTCATTTAGTACCAGCATCTTTTCTATTATTTTACATAATGTGTTTTTGTTCCTACTTGGTCAAATAAAAAGTTGTTTAAATAGTTTAATTAGAATGAGTTTTTGTGTTTCCTTTTTATTTCTAACCAGATAACTTAAGCATTTTTTACATACACACAAACACACACATAAATTACATATTTTTTCATAGAGATTTTTTTATCTGGTTTTTGATAAAAAAAAAAAACAAAAGTATATACTAAATACCCATAATCTTATTATTATATCATATTCTAAAATTAAAAAAAAATTAATAATATTTCAATTTAAAAATTCAGATTTAAAGTATTTTTTACCTGAAATTTTTAACTTTAATAACATTATAATAAACTACGCTAACTGAAATTGAATGAAGTTTAGAAGGTCTGAGGATGCTTGCACATCAATAAATCAATATATCAGTTGGAATAAATTTATAACTATTTTAAGAAAATTAGCTACGTTTACCATATTGTATGCAAAAATCAATAACAGAGTTTTTCCCCTCACACAATCAGAAAGAACTCTGGATTAATGTCATGGTTAGATTCCTGAAAAGCATAACGGTAAGTAAAATGGATCCTACTGAAGACACAATTTCATAAACAGGAAATTTGCTTTTTAGTAAACTTCTATCTAAATATATTCTTATGGCTTCTAAAAAAAAGATTAATAAAATCAGGTTATCAAAGAATTACTGACACACGCACACACATAAGTAAATTACATATTTTTGCAAAATAGATTTTACCTGCTTTTTTTTGTAAAAGACAAAGTATATAAGAATTGTAAAGAGATAGACACAATAATAGTATAGATTATATACTTACTTACACACACATATATATACATGAAAGAGAGTAATAGAACTTTTAGATTATATATAGACTTATTGTTGTGAATGTTTTTATCCAACAGCAATTTCACATAAATAGAATATTCAATTTCAGTAGTTGGATAATCTGCTTATAAAAAAAATTACATATTAGTTTCATCAAATTAATAAAAAACTATTGTGGAGTGTATGTTGAAAGGAAATAACAAAACTCAGAAACAATGAAATGAATATTATATTAACAGAAATACTGAAAATATGTTAGTTGAGTGGTATCTCAGTTCAAACTGAAGGACAACGAAATGTTACAACCTCACTCTGTGAGTCTTAGGTTCAGACTGACTGAAAAGCAGAATGGTTACTGAAAGTGACATCAGGAATAGTTGATAGTCAGAATCTCTAGAATCTTTTAGAATCCAACAATAACTAAAACCAAAAAAATCAAAAATTGCAAATATCTATTCTTGTTCAGCTTTAACATGAATGATTATATAAAATGATTTCAAATATACATGTGAGCATGACCACCAACTGAATAAACTACAAAGGCAAAGCGTGCATATGGTTAGGCTAGCCAGAGACTGGCTTCTCATTGGACACACTACACTTAAACCTAAGACAACTGGCAATTGCTACTCGTAAACTTTTGTAATAAACATTTTGTGCCTCCATAGATCTCATAGAAACAATCTTTAAGGATAACTATACAGTTTAAGTGTCATTTCTTCTGTTTTATTCAGAAGTCTACATGAGTGCAAACATATAGTAAACTACTTTCTTTAGAGTGACTCAGAGATATAGTATATTGTATTAACTAGTTCTCTCCAGTACACTGGATATATAAATAGTAGACTTCTTTTATGCAGTTGTGATATAGCTTGGTCAAAATGAAATGTATCACCTTGGTTTTATATATCAGTCATATTCAAAAGAATATGCACACATAACAGTGATTAGATGGGAGTTGATATTAATCCATTCAAAAATTTGTAATAATCAAGGTATCTTAGATTATCAATAATAATTAATGCTTACATTTGCTTATTGATGAATTGTACAGTAAAGTAAGACTCTTAAGAAGGCCAACATTTTTTTAAAGGTGTGTATATAACAATCAAGAAAACAAAAAAAAACTATTTTCTTTTCTTAATTAGCAGTTATTTATGAATTTAATTAAAATTGCTATATCTTAATTGATTTTCTTTATTTTCCAACAAAAAAAAAAACATGTATGGATAATTACATTTATCCATACAGGTTTTTTTTGATAAAAGATTTAGTTTCATATATTTTTTCCATATTCATAAATCTGAGTAGAATCAAGAAATAGTTGGTTCATACTATCATTCTGAAACTAAAGACCAGAAAATGAATGAAATTAAAACAAGATGGATTTCAGTATGCAGAATTTGATGTTTACATTGTAAGTATTGCTCCACTGCAACCACCAATTTTTAATAATAAAAATGAAATCTCATTAAATTGAAAAAAATATAGATAATAACAAAAAAAAATCACTAAAACTTTTTTTTCCACATGTCTTACTTAAAAAAAATTAAAAAAATCCAAATGTATACCCCCCACTTGCAAAAATAAATCAAAAACCCAACATACACAACAAAAAAAAGAATTCCATACTTGACATATCCATTTCTGTTAAAGTCAATTTCATATTTAATCAATCAAGATAATATTTCACTGAAGAAAATCTATTGATTTCTCATTATTCTATTATAACTAATTAAAATGAGTTGCTGAAAAAATTGACCTGAGATTTTATGTGCTTTGTCAGCAGGACTCGGGAATAATATAAAATGGCACTATTTGTATTAGTCTCAAATTTGAAAAGCAATATAATGCAGACACCAAACATTTTACCCAAGATTGTTTTAACAAAATTAGAATATTCTATGAATTATTTCCCTATTAATGATATTTCAACAAAATAAGGTTTTCAATTGTTCATCTATAACCAAGGATTTAACAAAACAAAAATGTTTCTTTATGAATAATTATTCATAAAACTTCCAATTGTTCTAAAAATAACTTGATTCAGCATTAAACAAAACAACCAGGGGACTCTCACTTCAGTAATAATTTCAGATCTAAAAGTCTTATTTGTCAGATCTTAAAAAAAATATATCAATCAAATATCATATGCTTTTAGTTATCTTAATAGTCATGATTTGGATTATACAAAATCGGACAAATATTAAACATTGTGAGATTCAGACATGCAGGATTAAAAGTTAGAAGTATTGTTGTCTGCATTACTGAAACATCAGTAAAAATGACCAATTAAAATTGAATTGTTGGTGAAAAAATTTCAGTTGTAATATTTTTTAATAGAAGTTAAAATGATTAATATTCAAATTTGGGATTTTCAGTCTAAATAAGTCTAACCTAAAAGTGATTATGGACAAATGATACAACTAATGCCTAAAGTCTACACAAAAGCCATTTTTGGTTTTGAATTAATCACTCAACAGCAATGATATTTTTGGTTTAAGACCTGGTTCTGAAGCAAAACCTGAAGAATTACTAAAACAGACAATTTGCATATTATTAAAATTTGCTAGCTTTTCTTTGAAAAACCTAATATAGGAGTAAATTTTGAAAGTAACTAACCAACAGGAATTGCCTATATGTTTGTATTTTAACTAGGAAAGTATAAGTTTTAATCAAATGACTCGATGGTTGATACACACATAGATTTTTATTAGGCAATTATAGAATATGGTTGGTTTGATTAAATATAATTTACAATTTACCTCAATGTTTCTATGGAGAGGTTCAAGTATGGATTGTAGTAAAAGGTTTATCAAAGTGGAGTATGTTAAATGTTTTCAAATTCTAAAGTTATCATTATGAAAACTAATTATAGAAATCATAATTTTAGATGTGGGCTAAATAGGTGTGTGAAGGATCTTTTCGTGAAATTTTGAATTTTATATTTGAGAAACACTTTAAAGCAAACCTTTATAAGGAAAAAACCTAAAATTAAAGATTTTAGGTGCAGCACAATCCTTGAAAATGTAGGCTCCCTTCATATCGATTAAGATAATGTTTTGGTTTAAAAATTCTTTATTTGTAAAAAAAAAACAAAAAAAAAAGCTGAAATCATGAAACGAGGGAAGAAAGATGGTAAAAGAAATAAAGAAGGAAAGGAAACAAAACTTCATACAATATTAATCATGATGAATATTTATAAATATTTTGGTGCTATTATTTACACTTTATATTGATTGAACATCACACCTGCTCTCAGTTACCCATTTTTAAATTCAGTAAAAGAATATTAATAATATAGACAACAATAATAATTGAAAAGAACAAAACATTCATTTAAAAAATAAAATAAAGGTAGGAAAGGTAAGAAAAGAGGAAATAAATAATATCAAAATCAATTTTTTCAAAAATAGTGAATGTGATGGAACTGATGGTGGGTTGATATTGAATGTGCAAAATTGCACACTTGGGAATAATAATAATAATAATAATGATGTCTGAGAAATTTTGATATTACTAAATCACCAAGGATGTTGTGGGTTGAATATAATCTCAGCTTTCTAAGCTGATTATATAACTTGGAGAAAGAATAGAGCAGAATTGAAAGGAGAGAGAGAGAGAGAAAATTAAGTGAAGAAGAATAGAAGAAAAAAAAGGAAGATACTCTGTTTTCACAAATAAGAGTGGAACAACATCTAAATAGAAAATGCCCAATTGCAGAATGAAATCATTTAATTTCTTGCCAAGATTTGCAGAAATGAGAATTATTTGTACAAACAACAAACATTACAGGAATATTGTTTTACAAGACAGGAGAAATGAATAAAATTGTATACGTTTTTTTTTTTTTATTATTGTTAGCAGAAAATTTATTAAAAGAATAAAAATTAGTGATCTATAAATTCTTTTGTACAGGTTTTATATTTAGAATTATTACAGGCTGCCATTCATATTTTAAATGGCCAAGAAGACATGAAACAAACCTCTATATCTTAATATAAAGCCCAATAGCTATACCTAGTGGTTAAGTAACTAAGGTAATTCAAAATTATATTTAGTAGTGATTCCAAGTAGTTTGGTTAATTAGGATGAATGCTTGTACTATTCTTGTGCTCCTTACTCTTAGACTTTAGTTATTAGCTATGTAACTGTTTATTAAATTTGAAATAGTCATGAAAATTTAGGGAGAGTAAGCAAATCCATTTTATTTTTCTTACAGAATCAGAGGCAACAGACATCACAGTCTGCATTATTGCAAATATCAAACACTTCTTTTGTTCTAATTGCCACAGTCCTAATCTTTTCTAAGTCTCTAAGATATTAGAGTTATTATCAATTGCTATTTTTGTGTGTACAAGTATATAAAGAAGACTTTTGATGATATCCAGATTCATTATACATTTTGTTGGCTTTATCAACATCAGTGTATGAATCAATACCTCATTCTATATGTGTGTATGTGTATTAGGAGAATTATTTAAAAACAGCTTTTTCATTGTATCAATAGAATGTTTGATAGTTTGGGTTCAGTTTAAGGCTTTAATGGAAAGGAACGTGATCAAGTTTGATTATGATAAGAAGCATTGTTTAAATCTTGTTTATTTTACACCATTTTCAACAAATATTTATAATTTTTATGATTTGAATTATATTACAAAAATTCTAAAATTTCAAAATGAAAAACAATTCACAACTAAATCAGGATTCATTTTTAAGGGATATTAGGATATATTCTAAGAAATGGTATAAAACAGACTTCAATTTGATAATATCTTATTCTGATGGATTAAATAATACCAACTTATGTTACTTGCATGTATAATTCTTTTCTTTTCTTTCAGTTAGAATATAGCAAAAAATAGATATCTAACTCAATCAAAGACATCCTTCATCCCATCTCTGGAGAAAAATGTTATAGGTGTAACCAAATATAAAGAGCTAACAACTTCATTTTCTAAACGAAAAAAAATATTAAAAAAACAAAAAGTTATCGCTTTTTTAAAATAGTGTATTTTTATTTTTCACTGATTCAATTTTTTGAAGTTTTTCACAATTTTCTTTCAACTAAATCCTCAAATCTACATTAAAGAATTATTTTTGCACTTTAATTTCAATATGTGATGACAATTGGGCATACCATGACAATGTAGGTTACCAATCTTCTACATTTTTAACAATTAAATCTTAAAGTTTTATAATTTGAAAAAAAGAAATTACAAAATAGAGACTTCTTATTGTGGAAAGCATTTTGCTGAGGAGATGATGGTGGTTATGAAATAAAAACAAAAAGTCAAGGTTATTTGTTGCAGTCTCCATAAATCTAAAAGAACCATTCGTCAAAAAGGCAGAAACCTGAAAATGTTTATTAAAAAGGGAAAAAAAAGAAGATTCCTAATAAAATTTAACATTTTGAAAAGATCGCAAGTAAAGGAGGAAGAGAACAACTGAATGTGAAATACAAGAAGAAATTGTCTCTGGACTCTTTTTAAGAAAAAAAAATTTTTAAAAACAAATATGAAAAAAAAAGAAAAGAAAACATTATGTAGGAAGGAAGCAGAAAGCTGAAAATAATCAATATCTCAATCAGTTCAATGGAGAACTTGGCAGATGCTCCAGATCTTCCACCATTTCTTCTCTAAAACAATAACAACAATTGCAATGAACACAGTGAGCCCAAAGTTACACTTTCTAAGTTCAAAATATTATCTTTTGTTTCATAAAAACAAAAGTTTTAAAAAGGTCCTGATCTTTTTTTTTTATTTATTATTATTTTTTTTTTATATAAAGGAAGGTGGCTATAGACTCACATTGAAGAATAAGGGACAAGTCTAGCAGCAAAACCAATGCATGAATCTGCAAACGTATATACGTATATTGATTTATGGCAAATTCAACATTTTAGGTAATTCAATGCCAAGAACGGTAATTTTTTTTCATAAACATCTTTCTTTTGTCAATAATGAGTTAAATAGAACTAGTTTCACTATTTAATGGGAGAGGATATGGACATTCAAGCTTTCCTAAGTGTATTAGACTGAATGAGAATATAACAGAAAGCCTGTGGTCCAAACTGGGTTATTATGATTAAGTCCTAGAACTTATCCAGTGCCCTAAGAGGACTTACTTCATAAATAACTTTATCTCCTAATAACCTAGTAAATGGTTAATGCTAATTATTAAAAAAAGATTGAAAAAAAAAAAAAAAAGCGTCCCAAATGTTTGGACACAAAAATCTCACAATCCTTAATTTTTTAAGAAACTTTTGTTTTCCAGTAGAAAAATATATACATATATACACTTAATTAAGATCACAGGTGCGATGCATAAAAAGAGTGGAAAGTTGCTCCTTTTATTCAAGCACAAATAAAAAAGAGTTATTTTTGTATGACCAATATGTAGTTGGGAAAGGAAAACCTCCCTTCAAGACTTCCTTTGACTCAGTCTATATTAACCTAGAGTGAGTTGAATTCCGAGTAATTTGAAGATGCTGTGGCTTCCAGATTACATTAAAAAAAATATATAAACAATTTTATTTTGACATTTTTGTATGAAACCATAAATTTATGGTTTAAGGGCTTTTTTTGAACAGTTTTGGCTATTATATTTCCTTGGATTCAGAGATGAATCGGAATCTAACAAAGTAAAATCTTTTTGGTGTCTGACAATGATGTTAGTTCTTCTAAAAGTTAAATACATACATTATCCAGTTTTATACTTTCCAATTCCATTAATTCGTAGGGTAGAGACCCCCCCCCCAACAACAACAACAACAAAAGAGAAACAACAGGAATGACACATTGACAGCCCCTGAGAAAGAAGTGTGCTTACAATAACCAATACCAGTAAGTATACACATTACATGTACAGGGTTGCTGATTAGGCTATTGCCTGTATATTCGTTAAAGTAATAGCCTTCAGTCATTCAAAGATAATAATTATAGGATGTTTAATTCATTTTCTGAATCAAAATCAGAGTAAATTTTTTTTCTTTGTTGACTGTTCTTGGTATATTTGAAATTTTATTGGCTCTGTACTCATCTACCCACCAAAGATTCTAACTTGTAAATTGAACAATGATGGAAGCCAATTTGTCTTGGCTGAGACAGGGATATCTAGACCAGTATAGTTGAATTAAGTGTAGTTTTTGAGTGTTCATTATGAGCTTTTGGTAAACCATATTTAAAGTTGAATGTTGCAATAATGATCAATATCCTGTCAGTCTCAACACGATTAAACCTTAGCTATTAACTTCTGGTTCTGTCTTAAATAGGAAAATACAAATAATCTACAAAGAGAACATGGTAGAATTTACATAAATAATACATCAATTATCATACATAAAACCTCACTTCAAGATGAAATAATTAAACTGATTTATCTATGGGTTAGGGTAGGAGTTAAGGGTATATAAGAGTTAAGTAAAAATGAATAAATCAAAGAAATTTGGCAAACAGAAAAAATGGGGTTAATGATAGCTTTTCAGGTTTCATGTTTAAAACAATCTCAACTGAATTATCATTTAATACTAAAATGATTTTCTTATATAGAAATGCTTTTTAAAAAAATAAATAGAAGATCAGTTATAGTAGTTTGTTTGTGTTTTACGGCATATCAACCATTTTAGGTCATTTAATGCCGAGAATAATCATTTTTGGTAAACGTT
>JAYKTE010913893.1:0-16599 GCA_036873565.1 Xipholeptos notoides
AGGTCCATTGAATAGTGGGGTAAGAAAAGGAGAATGTAAAAAGATATATAATAATTGACCTATTATTTGTTTTATTCATTATTTCTAGCACTTTGTAGTATCTGTTACAATATACTGATAAAAAACAAAGAAAAAAAACAATGATTATTAAAATTAGAATATACAAAATTGATTTTTTGAATTTTCTATGTTTTGATATATTTGAATGAACATGTTAAATAAAGTTGTTGATAAAATGCAAAAAACAAAACTGCTGTGTTTTGATATAGCAACCATTAAAAAAATTAAATGGTTGAAGTTAGTTACACAGATGGGGTAGATTGTAGCCCACAGGCCACCTCCTGAACACTTTTGGTCTATATGTTTTCTTTTCATGAAATACACTAGTGTGAAGATATGAAATCCTTCATCTTCAAGTGTTAAATTATGCATCCACTATTCTTTTAATATCTTCCCATAAGAAAATTTTTAGAGCAAAGATTCTCTGGAATTAAATGTTTGTAAAGATTAATAATGACAATAAACAAAATAACCCCAACATAAAATTATAAAATTTAGAAAAAAAATATTGCACTTACCCATTGGATTCATTAAATGGGCTCTCTTAGCATATCCCAAGTGTGGAAGGTACTTAGGGAAGAGAGGAAAAATATTAAAAGTAAAATGAAATAATTTTCAATGAATCCAGATTGCTAATTAAATTTTGTGTCTTGCAAAATTGTGTACTTTAATGATTTTGTTCTTTAGATCTACTGTATAGTTTCATTTTGCGTAATTTGTCAATTTCGATTTTTGCTTAAAATTTCAATTTAACATTCAATGATAATATATAATATAGCTATTCTAAAACATCCTACAATGATATTCATTGTATGAATTTGTGAGAAGCGTTTGATTATTACTAATTATATTATTCGAAATTTTATTCTAATCATTATAGTTATACTCCAAACATTTTGTCTTATGTGGCCTCCAACATTCATGATAAACTCATAAACCTTCATGTTCAACTAAAGAGCTTTCTCAAAACTGCAATCCAAACTCTTTATTCAATCCACAGAGTAGACTAATCTCATCTCTTAAGCATCAACTTGATACTATGAAGCCTTATGATTCTGTTAGCAATCAATATTATCTAACATATAGTGTAGTTTTTTTTGGTGTTGATTTATATAAAGTGACATTCACTTCGAGGATAGAAGTTCAATCCTGACTACATGTAGTAGAAGCTAAAAATACTTAACATGGACTGATACAGAACCAAGTTAGCATTTACAGTCTATCCTGTTGGTTGAATAAAGGATTTGCTTCAAATTTCTAAAAAGGGTTAAGAGTCTAATTTGTAAGTTCTGGAGTTTGTCAAATAATATCCGTAGAAGGCCCATTGGTTAAACAATGTGAATATAACAATAAAGATAAGAAAAAAATCCAAAGAAATTAAATGCTAATATCAATATGACTTTCAAACAGTATCAGAAGTTGGTTCATTAAACTCTTGACTTGCAGTTAGAATTTTAGAAGATTCATATCAAAGTTGTCCCAAAAGTTGGTAAACACTTGATGGTCTTTAATTTGAGGAATAATTTTTGTTGTTTATGTTATTACTGGGCGAGTAAAATTTAAATGTTTTGCAAGTGTTTATGAACTTTCGGGACAATCTAATATCTAATTTACTGCCTTTAAATAAGTTTTTACTATTTTAATATGTAGTTTAAATGGTATTATATAAACTGGTTTCTTCAAAATTATCAAACTCAGTTTTAATCATTATAGCTATGCCACTAAGTCATTTTATTAAATATTATAAAGAAACTAAAGTCAGTCTACTATAATGAAAAATAATCTTATCTTCCTTAATTATAGATGTATTTCAAAGTCTCGACTAACTCCAAAATCTTACTTTTCAAAAATAAGTATACAGCCAATTCCAACTCTACAGCCCTAGCTTTGAATTCTACTGGACTTGTAAAAATATTAGCTCAGCTTCCTAGATTTAAATTGCTTTTGGTCTCATCAAAATTGATAGATTTCGTAAATGTTGATAAAAAATTAAGACATGTATAAAAGATTTTTGTCTGAAAAAAATAAAAAATAAAATGATTACCTTTTCTGCAAAGGTAAATATTTTCCTTTGATCAACTCCACCAAATTGGGCATCTACCTTCAAATATTCTTCATCCAAAGCCTGAAAAATTAATAAAAACATAAAATTTAACAAAAAAAAAACCTTTAAAAGAAAATATGAACCATTTTTCTGAGAGAAATAATGGCATTTATAACTTTCCCTTGAGTATTAGTTCATGAATGGGTGTAATGGACTGAGATTTAAGCTTATGCATTATGATTCCAAGTCATTACTGCTAAACCATAAACACGTTTTTGCTTAAATTGTTGGCTTACATTGAATGATCATGGAATAGATTTGTTTATTTTGTTTTACAGCGTATCAACCTTTTTCGGTCATTTAATGCAGAGAACAATCCTTTTTTATAAAACTTCTTTTTGTCTAGTTTTTTGAATTACACAATATGCACAATTTAATCGATAGCTGAGGGGGATGTGGGGATTCATACCTTTCTCAAGGGTGCTAATCCAAATATGAATGCAAATGGAATAACTGGGATTCAAACTCATGTATTACAATTCCGAAGTCTGACTATCCACAGTCCAGGGCTCTACAGTCAAATTTAATTTTAGTTGACCTACTAAATATTTTCATTTACTAGCCAAATAGAAAAGTTACTAGCCAAACCCATGAAATATTATTTGACTCTAATCTTATGAATAAACCAATAATTCAAAAGTTAGTTACTTATAAGTATAATCCATTTAAATTTAAACTACTTTTTCTTCTGCAGACATTTTTTAAACAGCCATTAAAGAAATTAGAGTATATTGTTCTATTTTCTATTCTATTAAGCCTGTTTAAATAATTTGACTTGCTCCATTAATTAAAAAAGAAATAAAAGTTGAAAATACATTTTTTCACTCAGTATTTGAAAAATTGTTGGTGAAAAAAAAAAGTCGCCAATAGATAAGTGTTTTATTACTTCTAGTCACCACTTGGAAAAATCACTCGCAATGTAGAGCCCTGCAGTTCCAAGTGGACTTCCCCTCATGGAATTGAGGAAACATAAAAATTGGTCACCAGATGCTAAAGTTGGACATGATGTAAAATGATAAGTAAACACATACAGTAAGCGCGTAATTGATTGATTGATTTGGGATTTAACGTCATATCAACCACTTTTGGGTCATTTAATGCCAGGAGTAATTTTTTAAGATAGGCAGAGAGTGAATTTGGTAGATGCTTCCTGCAGTTCACATTGCCAGCCAACTTCAACCCTCTTTCTAACTCTGCTGTTTCATTCACTTGAAAAAGTAAAGAACAGACAATCAAAAAATTTACTACGGAGTATGTAGTTGTTATTTTGCTAAGCAAAAAAATTTCTGAAATGATAAGTAATTTTAATTGCTCGCATACATGAAATAAGAGGTTAGATTTAAGTAAACAATAACCAAGAAAAGACAATATATCTAATGAGTAATACATACATCCAATATGAGTAAAAAATAAATAAATGGAGGTGTGTGAGTTCACCTGAAGTCCTGGATACAGCAAACCACTCAATAATGGATGTTCAACTTGTTTGACTACTTCAGCACCAGCCTTGCGAGCATCATGATCCGTAACAAGGGAAGACATTTTGTAAACATCTAATGTGTATTCTCTGAAATAAATGAAAAAAAAAAAACAAATGTAAGAATTATTGTGTATGCATTTAATTCATCTACAAATAAATAAGACTAAAAGAATTTCTGTTATATACTTATATTTTAAGATCCTTACTTGTTTAAGTAAAATGAATATACAGTTTTCAGTTATAGGAAAAAATGTGTAACGTGATGTCGAGGAAAATAGATTTTCCACTATCAAATTACCAACTTCATAAGGGCATGGAAAACGTACTACGAAAAAAATATTAAAAGCATCACAAACCTTTTGACAAGCACTTGTAAGCTGAAAAAATATGAGTACTAAAATTTTAAAGACGAGTCAGCACTAAGATCTATCAATGTCATTCATAAATCAGCTGATAAATTGTCACATCATTATTGTGTCATCAGAACTGCTGAATCTTTGAAAAGCATAGATATAAAAGGAAAATAGGTTATGAACAGGGAGATGCCCTTTTCACTACTGAGAGAGAGAACTGTTGCTGAGACCTAGAGAGACGATTTGACACAAGATCAATTTGACAAGGGCTGTCAGTAAAAGCTTAACCAATTTGTCACGAATTTAAAACTGACCTAGAGTGACGAGTACTTCTATACAAGTGAAACAAAATATTGTCAAGAAAAGAAATAAAGTAATATTTTTTCTCTGTAATTTTTGGTTTGTTTGTTTATCTTCTTTGCAACTCATTACTTTAATCTAATTAACCCATAATGCAACAAATGACCATGAATTAGAGAGTACTATGTATCAAACATTGAAAACAACTCTAAAGACATAAATTGGGGTAAATAATTTGTCTAACTTACCTGCTGAGTTGGTAGTCTGTTCCTTGTACAAACTTCAGTTTCTCCAATGGAACACCTAAAGATTTTAGCATTGCTTTGATCACAGTTTCATAGTACTTGACACGTTGCTTTAGAAGTTCCCAAGGAGCCTTCATATTATCCAAGTAGGCATGAAGATCAGCAAATAGTATGGTTACCTGTAATTAAAGACAAAAATAATCAGGTCATATTAATTAACGAGCAGATGTATGTGTTGTAAAATTTGGTTATTGCTAGTTTTAATTAAATATTTCTTAAAACATAAAAACAAAAATCTCTTCTATCACCTTACCTTCAATATATTTCAAATCCTTTACATGGCGACATAAATTCATTTCATCTTTTGCAACTCATGCATAAATATGCCAGTGTGTACCTTGTGAATGGTTGAAATAAGCCATATATCAAAGTAATTTATAATGCTATGATTAAATGCCAATTCTTGCAGAACTTATAACGTAGTACCAGACAGCTGTTTTGATCTTATTGGATCTCATCAGTGATACTCGATGTTTCTATTATTCCAAAACCCAAGTGGGATTTGAATTTGTAGACTATGTTGTGCAAAGTGAACACTTCAACAACTGGCCTACAACACTGATGTGATAAAATTGAAATTTTTACAGTTTTATCTTTTACAATACTCTTAATCACCATGTACGCTCTTATAGCAGTTATACAAACTAACACTAAATATCCATATTTACAAAAAATGTCAGCATGACTGGCCTCAATAAGAATGACTTTCCATGCATTGCGTGAGGACAGATTAAACAAGGACAACTTTATACTTCTTCTTTTCACAGGTTGAAAAGAAAATGTATGTGTGTATAGGATACAGAGAAAAAGAGGGTGGGCTAGACAAAAAATATATATCCTGATGTGTTGTAAAACAATGTAAAAAAGCAACATTAAAAGCCATTTATTAAGAAATCAATACAAGAACAATGAATTTGAATTTGTGCTCTATTTCCATATAGTTATCTAATTATGTATTAATCTTTCTGATTTGTTTTGTATATTTCTTTCTTAAACAATATAAATAGAGATATATATTAATTATACAGTATTTGGTTTTATTATAAAGTATTTTGTTTTCTTGTTTCCTATTAGATTTTACATTGAAAAAAAACAAACTCCATCTATCCTAATACATCTGAAAAAGAAAACTTGAACCATCATCCATTACCATTTTATTCGCAATAAAGAAACTATTTAACATTATGAGAGATCTAGAAAGCTGATTCTCAATTTCTATAACTCTATTGACAGTGACAAATGTCTGAATAAAATGAAAATAAAAAATAAAGAAAAAATGAAAGAGAACTTACTTCACATCCAGCTCTGAGAAAATCTGCAATTTTTGTCATTGGGACAAAATAAGCAACATGTGGTTTACCTGTAGTTGCTGTTCCCCAGTAAATTTTCACATCGCGTTCCTTCAACACAGTTTTTAGCTTATCCTCTCCAAGTACCTCCTATAAGTGTTGAAAAAACCCAATTAAGTCTAAGAATAAAACTTACGTAAACCATTGAAATTCAGATCTAAAAGACAATCAAACAAAAATTAAAAACTATTTAATCTCTACATATGTAAACATAAATCTGTGGAAATGTCTATGTGGATGATTTTTATACATTCCCACATTTTACATCTAATTTTTTTATTATAAAGGAAAAATATCCAGGAAGGTCAATTTTGATTTGACTAGAAATAACGAAAGATCTTGCCTCTTTGATAGATTTTTTTGTAAAAGGAAAATAAATTGGTTGTTATAATTTTGGGAAAAATACTTTGTAAGAAACCACTTTTAATGATATTTTCTTTAAAAAGAATGTTTGTAGAAGAAACTATTTGTACTTGATGTACTCTTGAATCTTACTGCAGTCTAATAATATCAAACCATCACTGAAAATATTACTTGTTATAAATGAATTCATATTATAAAAGAAGAAATTAAGACTTAGTCTCTTCGTTTAATACAACATCAAAACTCTTTAAAAATTGGTTAATACCAAATTTTTAATTTGTAGATATTTGTTAATAAATAAATTGCGAGGAAAGAGTCTTTTATGGTTACAAATAAAACATTTAAATGCATAAAATATCAATGCTAACCAACCCACTGTTTCTATTAGTTTAGTATTATGTGATTGTGTTAGTGAAAAAGTATGCAAGATAAACACAAAATATTGTGGATTTACACAGCTACATAAGATTGATTTTCATAATTATTGATTGTCCCCTCCCCCTTTTTTTTTATCAAACTCTCAAAAAAAATCAGAAATGACTTACCTGAAGATTTCTTGTGATGTATTTGAACTTTTCTTCCGCACTGAGCCCATTTTGGATTTCCATCTTGGAAATTTCACCTGGAAAATAAAATTTTTTTCCTTTGAATATATTATAAAAACATAAGTTAGAATTTTTACATAAGAAATGAACCCACCTGAAAACAATGTATAAAATATGCCTAAAAGACATTAAATATGGAATTTCCATGAAATAGTATCTTTATTAGTAATGTTAGTAAATATTTTTGAAAAGTAAGGTTTTAGATCAAGCCATATTTTATAAGCATGTAAGACAAAAAAGTTGATGTTAATAAAAGCTATTATATTTCAGTGATTTCTATTAACATTCTTAGTGTTTGGACTTAGATTTTGAAATTAAGTAGCCTTACTTGTTAAAAATCAATCATAGATATAAGCTTCAGGGTTACATAGAAGAAGGTTAATTTATAGTAAGAGTTGGGGTCTTTAAAAATTAGAGCTTTTTAGTTGGGTTAGGTTAAATTATTTGGTTTATTTTTTTTTCTGATATATTTTAAGTTCCTTTGAGAATTTAAAGATTTTCTGTGTATTAGTGCATTCAAATAAATTTTTCATATTGTTCATGTTGAAAAAGTCTTCCTGAGATTGGTAAGTGTTTTACACTCCACAAAGATGCATATGACTGTGAGAGTTGTTTAGCCTGTTCTACAACTTGGTTGTAATTCATGGTTCAGAATAAAGGAGTGTATAAGACTTGTGTGCCCTATATGAAGATGGGCTAGAAAGGGTCAATGTTAATGAATAGAAATGAATAAAAGGAAGAGAGCAATCTGGAAACTTTTTTTTGTAGAACTAGAGAAGGATAGTTTAAGTTAATTTGTGTATGCTTACAATTTGCAGAAGCATTCGAAAACAAGCAGTTTCTATGCAAAACAAAACAATACAAACAAAAGTTCATACCAGATAAGGAGTTCAATTCTTGTGTTTCCTTGGAGGACATTCTGTCTAAGCCGTTTTTAAAAATTGGATATTTTTTTCTGTTAAACAACACAAAGAGGAATTATTTCACAAACTAAAAAAGGAGTTCTCAGTTTCTTTCACAAGGATCTTTTTTAACACATTGGTTTTTGAACAGCACTAGTTGGCATAGCCCCTTGGATTGAAAAGGTCAAATTTGAAGTTCTGTAATGACTTAACATTTCTATCTGGTCATGACTAACAGAAAGAGATAAGTATATCCCTGTGGAACAACACTATTTTAACCTATAGATGAAAGGAATAAGTTGATTCATATCTTTCCTAGACTAGGATTTGAGTTTATGTATTATGATTCCAAAGGCTCAGCACCTATCTACTGCAACAATTTATTTCAATTCGACCTGAATGGATCAGAGGGGATTACAAATTGCTTTGTTATGATGACTAAACTTGTGCATTCATGACCTGAAAGTTTCATTTCTGTTGCAGATATTGATGGTGTGAAACTAAGAAAACAACACGTCATGAAACGTTAGAGATTCATCAATGAATTCCTCCTGAACCGATCAACATTTACAGGCACCTGTTGGACGTTTAAGAAGCTGATGCAGTATTGTCAGCACAGTTAAGAGATGAGATTGTCAATTTCAGAGTGGCGACAGAGATATGAGTAACAAGTGTGCTTTGGATAAGAAATGGACTGCCTCCTTCATCGCTGGCAAAGGTGCATTGAAGAGTGTGGTGCTTATGTAGAAAAATTCTAGAGCACAAAAGGTTGCTTGTATTAATGGTACCAGGTCCATCTTCATAGCTCTTTAACTTCTAAAAAATAAAAACAGGTTACATTACTTTTGGAACCAACCTCATTCTTTTAGATTAAATAGATGTTCACTTCTTAAATATTTCACAATCCCAGATGGAAATGTAATTAACCTAAATCTATTGTTCTACTTAATTTGTGTTAGCTAAAATGCAGAACTAGGAAATACCATTTAGACAGCCAGAATGGCCATCACCACCATATTAAAATTGGTAGAATTTATTGGGTGAAAATAGTTAAAAGGATGCCGAATTTGAATTTTGAATTCTTGTATATTTTTCAAGAGAATTATTAAAATCGAATCAGTTCATACTTTTTTATAATCTTTGTAAAATATTCACCTTCTTCTCCACATCGGGTATGTGTGGTGTGTGTGTTTTTTTTTTTGTTCAATAGCGTCAGTAAACACAACACTTACGACACGACACGACATGACACCAGCAGTGAGTGATGAATGGCTGAGTGAGTGTGTTCTTTGAACCGAAAGTTTATTTCTTCTGATTCAGGGTCGGATTACTGACTGAACCCGGACTACCGGACATATCACCTGCTGCTGCCTGCACAAGCCTGGCCCTACATGTGGTATTAGACTGTAAAAATTGTTTAGCGGGCCTATTGTATTTTTTAGCCGAGGGCCCATATGACACTGACTTGACTCTCTGTTAAAGCACAAGTAAAAAATATTTTAGGATTCTATTCATTTACAGGAGTAAATTAAAAAAAAATCAAAATTAATAACTGATTTTTCACTGCGTGTAATAAAGGGAAAATAATGACAATCAATCCAAATAGATAAAATTTCATTGCACAGAACATTTAGAAATAGTTTTAAATGTAGTAAGATTTATTAAAACAGCACTCTAAGCCTTTAGTTTAAATTTAGATGCCGAAATTTAACCATAAACACACTATTTTTTAAACCCACTATAAGAAGGCATTTTTAGTATGCACGCTGTGACAGACAGACAGTGTCACCGTCCACAGCCACACCAACCGCACACGACACGTTGCTTGAATTCGAATGAATTTTGATGTACAATAAGACATCATAAAAGAAACAAAGAATAAAACTTAATATAGTTTAAAGATTAAAATAATATATATATATAAAACTAACTTTCAAATTAAAAGCACAAAATTTTATTTTTACCATATTGACAAACGAAGAGGATAAAAGAAAGACAAAACAATTTAAAAGCCTCTTTGATGTTTCCTTCCTTACAAAGTCTGGTTAGTTCAATATGAGAATAAGTTAGAATGTATCCTCAATCCTTAAATCAATCTTTTTATAGTCCTTGTGAATAAGGTGAAGACATAAAATAGACATTTATTTTACTATTACTTACGTTCAAAAACGACGACGGGCGACGATTAAAACGGAGACTGGACTAAACTATTACATCAGACGAAAAAGCATGCGCAGGGAAGATAACTCTGTTTTGACTTTAAAAAAGCGTAAGTGCATTAACTCGGAAATTTTGTTCAATCTGCATTTTAAGTTTCCCGATTTGTAAATAAATGATGAATCGTTTGGTGCGCGCGTGGTGCTTGCCAACCTGAAGTACTAAACAAAAGCAAAGAACACTAGTATTTTTTTCAACGTGTTGGAGGAGCAATCCATCACGAAGTAAGTACTAGTAGTTACTCCAAAACCTTAAACTTAACTGTGTTCTGTTTTGTTTATTCTTCAATCCAATTAACGGAAACAATGCACCGTAATAAATTTCTTGGAAAAAATAAAATAATTTCCTTTATGAAAAGTATAAGCATCGTAAAGTTAAAATAAAGAAAATAAATGAACGAATTATTTATTTAGGGTCGGTTACACAATTGTTTCCTTGCAGTCTGCAGAATTATTTAAAGTAAATTATTTGGGATGTATAAAATGTAATATCTGCCATTATTTGTTTGTAACATTACGACAACAGATCTAACATTTTATGTACCCCTTCATCAACACCAACTAGATTCCAGGGGCATCCAGTCAGTACCATTTTACACGCTTGTGTTAAATTTTAAAATTAAGATCGATAAAATTTTGTACAATCAAAGTTAAATACTTAAAAAGAAACAATGTCGTTTGCTTATTTGCTTTGATAAAATAATTGAATTTTTTTAGACAAATGGAGAACTAAATTAGTTAATAAAATCAGAAAAGAGAGAAGAACATTCGATTCGGATTAAAACATGAATTTCGGTAAATGTTTATTACAGAGGGGATATATTTATTTTTTACACCGCATATACTCTGATTTCTTCTACACGAGTTTCACTATCGGTGTTTTTGTTTGAAGGTGAAATTTTCATTTTCTGGATCGCACTCACTAGTCTATAATATTTTGATTTGTTATATTTATTCGAAAATCTGAAAATTGCACTGAAAAATAATTATTTTTAAAAATAAGGTAATTAAAAAAAATGTTTATTATTTTTTTGTGTGTGAACAATTTCATTTTCATTAACTGGCTTATTTTTCGGCAAAAATAAATTTTTATTTACGTCAACGAAAAACAAAGTTTATCAGTTTTTGATGATAAAAAATCATTTGGCCGTCATAGACTTTTTGTGTGACAATTTTCATCATGTTTGGAATTTCTTGTTGATTTTTTATAAAATCAACAAGAAATTCCAAACATGATGAAAATTGTCACACTATTTGCATTCAGGAAGATGCATTTCAGTGGTGTTATTCGTAAGGATGATGGTGTGTATTCACAAATACACACACCACACCGTCGTCGTACTGTGTGTATGGTGTGTGTGCCATGTGCCAATGCCACTGCCACTCAGTGTGATGTGCACTTGCTTGCACTCACTACAAAAAACTGCGTTCATTATTTGGGCGTTTATTATCAACTAATTTCGTCTTGATTTCAAGCAGTTACGTTTTAAATGAGAGGAGGAGCTGTAACTAGAATAATTGTTTGTACATTCATTAAAAGCAGAGTGTCAATAATTCTCCTCTGGTGCTCTCTCCTCCGCCGCTCCATTATTTAAAATTAAATTTCTTATTGAAACATTTTATTTTTTTTTTTTATAGTCTGCTGGCTAAGTAACATGGGGACAGACAGGGGGTATTAGGCAACTCCTGCCACCACTATTTAAAGAAGGACGAGTGGGGTGGGGGGTGCATTGTTGTGCATTTCCCATTATTCAAGGTGCTTTCTTTGGTTTGCTGAGGGAATACTGAAGAAAGAGAAACTAGCAACCTTTGAAGCCTGTGAGTGTGTGGTGAAAGCAAGCATGTAGGTTTGGAGAGAAATTTCCCTGCCATATAAGCATGTAAAATTAGCCATCTGCGTGTTGGCTGTTGTGTGTCCCTAACTTGGTTTTGTGTGGAGGTTCACTTGGGACAGTGGATAGAAAGTTGGACTTAGCGAGTTCGAATCCTAGTCGTTTCATTTGCACTCAAATTTGGACTAATAACATTGGGAAAGGTACGAATCTCCCCATTCCTTCCAGCTATGGGTTAAATAGTGCATATTGTGTTATTCAAAAAATATGTGGGGACAAAAAGAAAGTTTCTCAAATAATTATTCTCGGCATTAAATAACCTAGTGTCAAGTGGGGGTTGACAATCTCTATGAGGTCAATATACAACATTGAAATTAACTCTTCGAAATACACATCATAATTATGACATATTTGCTCTTTGACATATTTGTTCTAAAAATATTTTTTTCTTAAATTATTTTCAGGTAATCCCTCTTAATTTTGGTATTTGCATTTGCCAACTTTTAGCCATCCCTGAAAAACTCAAAATTTGCCCAACTACAAAACCTACATACATAAACAACAAACAAACAAAAATACGACCAAAAATTTAACTTTATGTTCCAAAAAGGCAGAATCACCTGGTTGGAGCTGAAATGTTCCTTACATTGGTTTATATCCTGACATCTCTGAAATTCTGGTATGTTCATCGACGACAGAACCAAATGTACGTAAGAGCCTTGGGGAAGGCCATCAAGAATACCACAAGTCTTTTGTTTCAACAACCAATTCCCGTGAGTCAAGAGTTTTCTCCCTTCCTAAAGAATGTACTCGGCTCAAGATTTATGGCACGTGTCATTCAGGATGATAATTTGCACATTGTCTCTGTACATCCAGTGGTAAGTTAATCACTAATTTCTTTATCTCCTCAATACAATGAGGTCCATTTTATTCTAAGTATACATATGATAGACTCTCCTGTCGATTTCAACGTATGAGTGTTATCAAATAAAGTATGGCTATCAGACTGCTACACAGAGATTTGTTTATAGTGGTAAAGGCTTGTGTAGGACCATCCACACTTCTTGGAACTGTTGATAACATGCAGTCGGTGCAAGGGTTTGCCCCAGACTACATGAACAACAAACCTCAGGTTTTTACTTCAGAGATTTTCCTTAGATGCCTGTCTTAACAAAAAGTTACATCTAACCCAGTGGTTTAACTATGCCCCCAGTCACTAACCTGAGTATTTCTACGTTCTGGTGCAAAAGTATACATATATATATATATATATATATATATACATATATGATAGCAAACTATTGTCTAGACAAGTGATATTGAAGAGAATATTATTGTTCTTTATCGTAACAATTTTCTTTTCTACTTTTTCTTGTTTCCGTGCAGGTACCCTGGTGGTTTTTGTTAATTAGTAAAAGTAATCTCCACTCTTAGCTGGATTAATTTCAGGTAGAATTAGGGTCACTAGTTGATCCTAGAAGATTATAAATTAAAAATGCATTATTTATTGGAGAAATTTCTATGGCTTAGTGATGATAGCTTAATTCATTGTTTTTTTTAATAGCATATCAACCTTTATGGTCATTTAATGCCAAGAACATTTTTTTTGTTGAAAAGTTATTAGAATAATAATAGGTGCTTTATTTATCTCATAGATGGTCATGGAGGTATAAGGGGATTCTTGATTTTCAGTTCCTAAAGTATTTTAATGGGCAAACTGGGATTTGAACTCTTGCATTAAGATGCTCAAGTCCAAGTTCATATTGGTTATTCCAAGACTCCCTTGCTTGGCTTAAATTGTCATACATATGCTGAAATGCGAGTTAGTCCATTGCATACAATTTTGGACCATTAGGAAAAGATATGAATGTTGTTAATGCACTCATTCCAGCTGCTACTGTTCCATGATTTTAATAAAGGAAAATATTTGTTTTTATATTCATAATTTTTCAAAGAATAAAAGTTGCTAATTTATACTCTATTTACATCTCTTGGCCTATTGTTCAAATTTTTGTAGTGAAATTCACAATGTTTCTAATTTACATTATTCACTCATCTTTGGCTATGGTTATTGTATTGGATGTTATATTTATGATTTGTTTATGAGATGTGGGATGAGGCAATATTTAGTGTGCTTAATAGCATAATGAATTGGAAGTGTTTAGATAAATTTCTGAACATTTTTACAGTTTTTTTTTTAGTCTCAATGGATGAAAAAATTTTGTCAGAAAGACTAAACAATGATAACTATTTTTTAGAATAAAATATGAAAAGATCCATATGGTGATTAAGATATTTTGCATTTTTCCTTTTTTTGTAAATATATATTCTTTGTTGATAATAGCTGAAATACTAGTTGATATAAGTTCTTATAGTTTAAGAATAATATCACTACAGAAATCAAGGAGATTTTCTCCTGACTATTTTGATAATGGTTTTGATAAAAAAGAATTAAGTTTTTATTAAGCATGAAGCTTTAAAGAAGTAATTTAATGATATTATTTCTTTTCCTTATGTAGGTAACTGTTCTTTTAAGAGAATGGCATTTTTACCGAAACATTGTTCAAGAAGATTTGCATTCTCTCCCTCAAGACACTCACATTCTTTTCTTGGAGGCTGGCATTGCACCAACCACACTTCAGGAAAACAATGCAACTGAAGATGATCATAACAATTCTGAATTGAAGGATTGTCCACCAGAAAAAGTTCCAATTCAGGTATTGGTTGGATTGAAAATAAATTGATTTTAAAGGATTTTTTTTTCTTTTGGTTACTTATTTATCTTTGTACTTTTTTTTCTTGAAACATGAAACAAGGTTTGAAATTATGAAGTTATGAGTTGTATTGAATGTTTGGGTTAATTCTCTACTGCATAACTTTAGATCTGCCTCAACAGTATCTTTAATGACTTCTGGATCAATTGATTTTGGTCTTCCCGAAAGTGACTTATCTTTGAAGTTAAAATTTCCAGATGAAAACTTTTCAAACCACTCTTGGCATTTTTCATCATTCAACACACCCCTTCCATAAACAGATTGAATATTTTGTGTAGCTTCAACACCTAACGTGACTTTTTTGTATTCATAACACATACAATGTCTCAGATGCTCTTCATTGATATCCATTTTTTGAGAGTTAAGCCACTGAAAATTAATTAAGCATTACTAATTATTATTTCTAGAAAATTAATGATAGTATTAAAATATCAATTTAAGTAAAAACAATAATTGTATGTGTCTTAAGATATTGCTGTGTGATCAAACTAAAAGACAACAACTTTACTTTCTTTCCAACATAATATATAAAGTAAACAGCCACAATTGATTTAACTTTTGTGTGTAAAAATCTTCATTTTTGACCTATGGCTTTTATTGTAAAATGGTGACTCTTTTTGAAGATCAAGTAGTGGATAACCAAGAGTTGAAGTGCATGTCTATAGGATAAGGAGTCACTGAAATTTCAACAGTATTTAATTATTAATATAATTGTTTTTATCCGGCCTTATTTCTTTATTTTTTATGGTAGCTTTAAATGCAAAATTTTAATTTGAAAGATTTTTTATTGAATTAGCTCATTAATTAATTATCCTAGAAAATTTCATTAAAACTAAATAATTCTTTGAATTTAATAATAAAAAAAGACTTTGTTTTTCAGAAAACGTAAGATGAGGCTTGATAATTTGTACATCTATTTTTTGGATTGTTGTCCTTATCTTTATAATTGTTACCTTCTCAATATTCAATACAGCTGATGAACCCTTTGACCATCTTCAGGTAATCAAGCTCAAGAACCTTCATGCCATAATCGAGAGTCTTCAAAGAACTTCGAACTTAACCCTTTATTCAATCCATGGGTGTAGACTGTTCTCATTCTGCTAATCATTACCAGGTATGGTGTTAAGTCCCAGGACCAGTGGTACAACACTAACGGATAAAGATGGGTTTCTACAGTTCTAAGTGAGTATTATCTGAAGGTGAAAGTTTCAATCCCATCCAAGGGCAACAATAACTAAGAGTAAATTTCAAAAACTAACACCCCTACCTGGTCATGGTTATCTGAATGAGAACAGTCTATCCCTGTGGATTGAATAAAGGGTTAAATTCGAAATTCTGTGAACACTTCCAATTATGATATGAATGTTCCTGAACTCGATCACTTGAAGTAAGCTGTAGGGTTCATCAGTTAAAACATTGTGAAGGTAACAATAATAAAAGTGAGGACAACAGTCTGAAAAATAGATGTACAAAAAAAAGTTTGGTCCATTAATTTTCAAATTATCTTTTGAATTCTTAAATTATTTCATGCTTAGCAATAAGAATTGTTTTTTCTTTTCTAGGTACAAGAATGCGGTCAAACATTAGCCTGGAAGGCTGGTGTTCCCTGCAACATTTTAATGACTTGTAAGACACCCAACCTCATTCGTATGGGATTGGCACTAAAAAATTGTCAATTGAAATTCCAAGAACTTATAATTAGTTCCATTCTTTGTAAGTTTTGTTATTTTATTTCTTTTTTATGAGATTACAGTAACCCTTTATAGAGACCAGGTAGTGGATAACCACCAGTTGAAATAAAAGTCATTAGCAATAATGGTTTACAATATAACCAGTGTTAAAAATATAACAATATTAAAAGTATTGCTCGGCTTTGCTTGGAAAAGGTGTGTGTCCTTTGATGCTCTTTTTGTGTTCATTTTCATAAGTGTTTTTTGTAATTCCAATATTTTTTCC
>JAYKTE010914004.1:0-16593 GCA_036873565.1 Xipholeptos notoides
AGTATATTTAGGCAGAATATCATTATTCAGACAAGTTTCATTAAAAAGAATTTTAATTTTCCTTTTCAATATTTTAATTCGAATTTTTCTTGTTCTCTAACAAGAGACTTAGTGGCTGGGTTTATATTTATAATTTATAATGATTAGAATCTTTTATAAAATAAAAAAACAGAAATATTCTTTTTTTTGGGGGGTCACATCCCAGTTGGTTGAAGATTTGTAATCAATTTCTTTAAATTTTCTTGGTTTTTGACATTCAGTAATTCAATTTTTATACTTAAAGTACTAAAATTGCACTTTTAGTTAACTTGGGCTACTGTTATTCTTGTAATTTTTCCAAACATATGGAATAATTATTTTTGTTTTCTTTTTTTTTCAAATTAAAACAAAAATTCTTTTAATAAAAAATCTTGAAAGTCAAATTATTTTTTATTTATTTTTGAACAAGGATTATTTTTAATAGATATTTAGTAAATTGCCATCAAGAAATTGTCAGATTTCAAAAAAAAATTTTAACATAAATTTATCAGCCAAATCACACGTAATCTTATTAAGAACTGGGTTTAACTGCCAAAACTTACATACTTTTTAATAAACAAAAATAGTTAAAACTAATAATTTGTATCAAGTTAATCATAACCAGAAAGTACAAATTAAATGAATTTTGTATACTTAGGCAGAATATCATTATTCAGACAAGTTTCATGGAAAAGAATTTTGATTTTCCTTTTCAATATTTTTAAAGAACAAGAAAAAAATCGAATTAAAATTCTTTTCAATGAAACTTGTCTGAATAAATTAAATGAAATATGAAAATAAGAAGTTAAGGAAAAAATTTTTAATGAAAGTCAAATGTAGGTCAAATTCTATTATTTCGTTAATAAGTAAAAATCTAAAAATGTTTTAAGATTTTTGCTTTCCCTATCCAACAGAAACAAATATTTTATATTTAATTTTTTTTTAAATGTAAAGAAATCATATACAATATATCTTATACCTAGATAAAATTAAGTTCTCTGATAAATAGAATATAGCAAAAAACATAAGAATTTAATTCATTTTAAATTATACTTACATGAAATATCTTTTTCTTCAATGAAAAGATTTGATTCAATTTCATCAATTTTGCGATGCTCTTTGGGTAAGTAGAGATTGTAAGGGAAGTTTAACAGATTTTTCTGAGGACATAAGCTGTGTATGTACCTATAAAAAGATTTTGTTCGAAATGAGCTGATTTAATTTTAAATATATAGTAAGAGAATTTAGAGTATAATGAATTGTTCACACAGACACATTTTTTTTTCTTTATTTTAAACAGCATGTTTGACAATACAGAACAAATAAAGAACCCAAATACATCCATGAAAATTATGTTAACTGTATTGCAAAGTAACTGTTGGTATGACATATGAAAATGACATATTTAATAAAATCCAATCATTCATCAGTTTTCAATAATTACTTTTTCCTATGGATTTAAATAACAGGCTATTTTTAACACAATGAGAAGGAAAAAAATTGAGTAAGTGTGCTAATTCATTATCATAACTTAGCCATACATAAATAAATAAACAACTTGCTGGAAGAGCAATTTTTTAAAATTTTATTTTAAATAGTTTTTACTATGGAAAATCATATTTACAGTTATTTCAAATCTG
The DNA here is from genome assembly GCA_036873565.1 of Xipholeptos notoides. Lineage (NCBI taxonomy): Eukaryota > Metazoa > Mollusca > Cephalopoda > Idiosepiidae > Xipholeptos > Xipholeptos notoides. Next base: position 1,659 of record JAYKTE010914004.1, read on the forward strand.
TGATCAAGATTAAATACATTTTAAGCCTTTCAAACTATTTTCAAACTGCTCAGAATTGAGATAATCTAATATTCAATGAAAAATATACAAATAGTGGCAGCATAGCCTTGTGTTGCCCATGCAACTCAGAAATTTTTTAATATAGCCCCAAATTAGAAAATCTGCTCACCATCTTTTATCTAGCATCTGCATTTTCCAATTAATTTTTATGATTAAGCATTTAAAATGTGCACTGAAAAAATGTTTATTAAGATTCAAATTATCAGAAGTAAAACAGATTAGTAACTGAGCAAAATCAATAAAAATACTTCAACCAAAGAAAGTGTTTGCCAAAGATTCAACTAAAACTTCCAAATCGTGCAGTGCATCTCCACAACCAACAACTCATATTAACTGTTGTTTTTTTACACCAGTGTGTAAATTTTTGTAATGAAAAAAGTTGGTTTAAGTCCCTTTTTGGTAAAAAGCGCAAAAATTTGGATTGTTATGTGACACCTTGAAGCCAAAAAAGAATGTATTGATCTGGTCTAATTATCAATCCATGCCAATAGAAAATTTGAATATAGCTTTAAAAATGTTGCCGTTCATAGGGAACAAAAATCTGTGATAGACAGACAGACAGAGGGGCTGCTGCCTTTATATAATAAAAAAAAAATCCTTAGCTTTTAATAAGGGAAAAAATAAATGAAAATGAATATTGTATACTTACTCTTGTAAAAGATCTGCATATAAATCTTTATGATCCAATATTCTTAAGGAATATATGGATTTCATTTTCTCTGTGGCCTTATCAAGAACTTTGTAGATAATATCTCTGTTCAAAGAAGTAACATCGGCTGAAAGAAAACAATACAAAGTTTTCACAGCAATAAAATAGTTTGGCAAAAAGATTAGAAAAAAAATGTTTTTAAGTCAATTGTTTTGCTCAATTTTACTCAATAAACAATTCAATAATAATAAAAAAAATATTTTACAAAATAAGAGATAGCGGGTTAAAATACTAGTTTTAACTTTTATTCCAATAATAATAAACCGTTACTCATCTTAAAAACAAGTTTTTTAATATCATAACAGAATTTAGAATTGTTTGGTAGGTTAGCCCCCTTAATGTCAAAATCAATTAGCACAATTAATTAACCAATCTATGGACCGCCACCCACCGCCACTTGAGTGATTTTTTTTTTCTTTTCATTTTTTTTTTGCTACGTAAAATTTATTAAAATCCATTATTCCTGAACAACTTTTGGTTTTACAATAAAGATAGAACACTAAATTTTATCGAACTAAAAGCAAATAGAAATTTTTTCTATAATTTTTAATTGAATTTCAAAATGATTTTTTTTATTGGGGCGGGGGCGAAAAAAATAATTTGCAACATCTTTGGACTCATTTTTAAAATGCTTGTTTTTAGGAAAACAAAACGATGCTAAATACGTTTTTCGGATGTATGAGAATTAAAGTTATTGGTAATTTTAATTTTTGCTAAGCATTTTCATGATTTTTTTATGTAACCAAACAGACAGTCAAATATATAATTTTTTTGTAATAAATTCAATGAAATCATTATATTATTATAATTCTAAACCCCATTCATTCATGGGGAAATTCCTTCAGAATTTTGTTACTCTTAGCTTTAATTTCTATCAAGCCTAAAATTTTCCCTGTATGCATTAAAACTAAAATTGTATTCAACAAAATTAAATTTGTCTTTACTGGTACTTTATTTAATTTTTTTATTTTGCTTTTTCTTAAAAAAATCCAAAATCAATCATTTTTTTTTTTGGGGGGGGGGGAGACACTTGCCAAGTATCGATATTGATTATTGACACCAATTCAAAATTGAAAGAAGAGACTTACACTTGGATTGTATTTCGGATTTTGCTTAGTCAACTAAGAAGATGCCTTTTTGTGTTGTCAGTTTTTAATCTAAGAACTTTATTGCTTCTTGATGGAATTGGTTAAGAAGAACTAAGAAGAGATTGCTTTTTTTTATTTTTAGCGTTTATATTATTTGGAAGTCTATTCTAGTTTTCATTGCCCCGTAACGTTTATAGAAATAGATCTGAATATTCACTATGACTTGACTTTAAGCAAAAATAATGCCAAAAAGCTTTTTTTGTTGTTTTAAATAGAAACAAAATCCAACTACAAAGCCAAAAAAAATTATAGTGTGGTTTGTGGTGTCACTAGTGTGTGCTCTGTGCGTGGTCGTGGTCACTGGTGACCGTGAGTGCTAGCTCTGCTGGTGTGCGTGTGCGGTGTGTTTTTGTTTTACACGTGCGGGCTCTCACAAAAAAAGTCATACTTTGTGTTCAAATGTAAGATTTTGACATTGATAAAATGGTATTTTCTTAGTTTTATTATTAATTTGGAAATTAACAAACACAGATTCTACCAGCAACCAACATTAATTCCTCCTGAGAATGAATGAGTGTTTTTTTTTTGGTTGTTTGTTTGGTTTAAAAATTTAATGTATAATGTAAGAACGAGACGTGTTTTTGTGGTCACCACTCACTACACTCACTGGTGGGTGGTTCCACTGGTTCACCTGTTGCTATAAATTCAGAATATCCAAGTAATTTTGAAAGTTACTGTACTGTAGTTAAGCATCATTCGTTTTAGTGGTAAAAGAAAACGAAGTTCGTGTTTTTTTTTGTTTTTTTAAAGAAAAAGGCTGTGGATGCGGTTTATTTAATTGTTTTTAACTAACTAGTTAGCAAAATCATGAAGAAAAAAGTATTATCCGACCTTTTTTTTTTTTTTTTTAACTTCCTTTATCTTTTATTAATAATCTTAAGTGTTTGACAACATCTAATGATCGATTTAGTTTTTTTTAATTATTTATCAAATAACTTAGGATTATTTTACTTAAAACCATATAATACTAACAAGAAATAAAGTTGGTGTTTAATTTAATGCAAGAGAAAATTAACTATTTCTTGAAGGAACACATTATTTAATTTAAATTCAAGTTTGTTTGTTTTTTTAAATACGGAAAATATTTAGTCTTAGCGAAGTGAAGTTTCTTTGGGTTTTAGTAAAAAAATATAATTAGAAAACTTTTAAATTTTGTAAATTAATTTAATCTATTTTCATTAAACTTTGGAAATTTAAAACTCTTTTTAGAAAAAAAAATCAGTTAACGCAAAAAGAATATATTATCTTTTTGGTGTTTTTTTTAAGGTATTAGAAGAAAATAAGAGTATTTTTAGTTTTTCTGATCCTATTTTTTATATGAACTAAAAAAAAAAATAATTTTGAAATTTATGAATTAAACAAAAAAAAAAACAGTGGATCAAGAAACACGTGCGAGAGCTATTTCTTGACCTACATTAAAATAAACAAAATGAATATTGCATAATATTAAATGAGAACTGCTATACTCCGTATACAGTTAGAATATTATTTTATACATATTTCATACCTTTAACTAATTTCTCAGCCAAACATAGCAAGAATTGTTTGGTGCCCTTTTCAGGTGCCATTGCAACCGAGCTGATTCGATAGTTGTACGTGAACTGCCAATAAAAATCGTGTTTACAACTTATTCGTGACGAGTTGTCGCTACGAACAACCAATCAGAACTGTTGTTTTATCGCGACACAGTTGGGATACAGTTTTAAAGCCGCACTTACGCGTCTTTCATACAGCCTTAAGAATGGTTATATTTTGTCATAATATCAGCTTATATCGCCTTCGATAACACGAAAAGCGTACGCTTTAGTGTCTCTTCTTTGCTACTATGTCTTTTTTGGCAAATCCAAACAGCTAGAACCCTTAACAAGATCAAATTATTTGTTGTGGCTTGTTACTATCGTCTGGTTTTGCTATTTGAATCGTCTTACAATTTACTGATGGATTGTGGGATTGTTAAGAATCCTCTTCCGGCCCACTGTGGACGGATGACGGCTAATGTCGCCGGCATTAATTCTCTAATTTCAGAGAAAAAACTCCACAATGGTCCTTTATTTCCAGTCCAGACTATTCAGAAGGGTCTTATGAATCTTAATTGGTTCCATTTGCTGTGTAACGGGCACTAGATCAATATGGAGTCGGAGACAAAGCAGACTTACCCATGTGAGAAACTCTCTTACTGTCATCCTATATTTCTACACACTAACCTTCTGTATTTTTCTTTATAGTATTTGTTTTTGTTTTAAATTTTGATATTTTCCTATTTAAATTTTATCATTATTTCTTAATAATACCCTAAAACATTATCTAATACATCAATACTTAATTTAAGTATAAGAATATTATTATTTAAGTGTTACCTCTCTCTTAACGCCACTACTACTTTTTTTGTATTCTTATAATTGTTGATGTTCACTTTAGTCTTTCTTTTTCGCTTTTAATTGTTGACTTTTATCAAGTAATCTAATTTACGAACTTAATATTTTAACCTAAACACATTATATTATTCTTAACTATCTTTTTAGGTAAGTATTTTTTTAAATTATAGCGATGTTTTTATTGGTTTGTTGATGTAAATTTTGCCTGTGTTATTGTTTATTGTCCTTTAGCCCACTTTCGTTTACGTTTTATAATATCATTTTTTAGGCTTTTGTTTTTTGCATTTTCCACGGTCTTAAATGTTTGATTTATTTTGAAATTTATGCATTTAATGATTAGTTTTACATTTTCAGTGATTATTTTTTATCCGTGACTTATTTTTTTTGACTAATTCTTGTTGTTTATTTACTTTTTACAAGGTATTAATGGGTTATCCAAGCCCCCTTCAGAAAGTCAAATGGTGGAAAAGAAAAAAGGTAACTTCCGGCTTTTGAAGGATCCCTTCTTAGATGATAAGGTTCAGAAAAAAGTTTACAGATACGATGGATTGATGCCTGGGGTAATAATTTTTATTTACTTACTTATTTATTTATTTGTTTGTTTGTTGATTATTATTTTCTTATGTGCACATTTAAACACTGGTCTAAATTGTTAGTTTCGGATAAAACGAAACTGAATTCATCTATAACTAACTACAAACGTTGGCACGTTAGTTTTTTTTGTTTTTTCTTTACTTACACCACCCACATTTTTTTTTTAAATCTATGTAATTGTGTAAATTATAATTTTTTTTTTCTTGATATAAAATTTTTGTAATTCAATAAGTAAACGCCGGAGACCCATAAAGCATATCTCTTTGACACGTTATTTTTTTTTTTATTGTGAACCCAGAATTTTGTTCTGTTTTCGTTTTATTTGAATCATATTTTTCATGTTTTTTTTTTATTTTTAACTTGCTTTGGATTTTTCTAAAAAGTGGAAGATCGAATATTTTTGTTTATTATCGCGATTGTTTCGGAGTGATTTCATGCTATTTTCCTAATAATTCAGTAAATGTAAATTGTTTGCTACAATGAATGAATTCAAGTTGATCAGAAATTTGTTAACACTGACTTTTTAATTATTTAATGAGTTAAAACTACTTAAAACCTTTGATTGTTCATAAAATTTTACCTGAATTAACATTTATCAATATTGGCTTTTGATTAAACGAAAATTTATGTATTTTTTAAATTCAAATTATTATAAAGTTTCACTCCTTTTCTATTTTAAACTATGAAGTTCTTTCAGTTAAACTTATTTGAAACCATCTCTCTCCCCTAAATATCAAGTGAACAGCCAAATGAAGAATGGTAGTACTTACTTACCCCAGACATAATACATTGAAAAGGTTTCCATCCAATTCCGTAGATCAGTAAAGAAGGAATATATTCTGCTAATTATTAATAAACTTCTTATTCAATTTTATAAACATAAGTGTAAACACATGTCAGTATAAAAACCAACACCTCTTTGTCTTTTCAATTAAAAATAAGATAAATAACAACTATGCTTTAATTTTTAAAGATTACATATTAGCTGACACTTGATTTTTAATCGAGGAATGTTTAATAAAAATTGAAATGTGTATACCAATGCTAATTTACTGTATGTAATTGAAAATGTGTTTACAGATATCTCCTTTCTCCTGAAAGATCTTTTGTAAGAAAAAAAGTACAACATTATTATGCTGGAATGTCATCACCATGCTGAATTTTGTCCAATATCTTAAAACTAAAAATTCCAGTTTATGTGCTTTTTTTTAAATCAAATATTACTACATGTATAACTTGTTTTTAATGTTTTCTATGGGAATTTACAAAGGTATTTGAATTGCTATTAACTAAAAAATTAAATTAGGACTGTTTTACTAACCTAAATAAAAATGTCCATTTCCTTATAACCTTCATCAAAGGAATTATTCTTGAAGCAGCTGCTTTTGATAATGTTCAATTGTTCTTTGTAAATTGTCTATTAAGATAAGTTCATGTTAACATTTTATAATAAAACCAAAGAATGCACATAGGCTGATATGCTATCAAATATATTGATCAATCAAGTTTCATTGAATGAATTAACCTCTTACAAATTTCTTTATTTTTAGATGTTATTCTTTTTCTAAACACTAACATAATTGTAAGTTATATTACTATCAATAAAAATTCCTAATATTGATAATTCTTATTATATTATTTAAGGGACAATCTATTGATTTGAAAGATCCTCGTAGACGTAACAATCCAAGATCTAATCCACGGTATAGATTATGGCCAAGCAGGCAGGTTATGGACTTGGATGTTCCAAGATTCAAGGTGAGTATTTAATTTCTATTTTGTGTTTGAATTAAAACTATATTGGTTGATAAAAATGCATTAAATGCTTATTAAATCATTTTGATGCTAAAAATATAAAACTTTTCAGTAATAAAGGTAAAACTTAGAATATTGTTAGTTTCAATCTTTTTTAAATATTAAGCGAATATGAATATTATTGAAATTGTAAATTTATCTGTAGGAATATTAGGCATAATATCAATAACAATTTTGAAAAACAACCCCAGAATAATACGAAAAATTTAATAGCTTTTTTTTTTTTATAGATATTGTAAGAGAAAAGATCTCTAAAAGTCTAAAGTTAAATTAAGCCTTTATTGTAATATATAGCTTATTTCACTTTTTATTTGTTTACAATTTTTAGAATTCGTATATTTATCTGATTTTGGATTTCTTATTCTTCTAAATATCAGTATAATTTAAATTATTTTTCTTTTACATGATTGATTTTAACATAAGTTTGCTCTTCAATTATTATTAAAAGGTTAATACAAATTTTTCATTGTTGATGGTTTTATTTTTTAATCTTACCATTTGCTTATGTAATGAACATGAAAAATGTTTTTTATTAGATGTTGATATCTAGAATATAAAATTTACTATTCATGTTTTTTTTTTTTGTTTTAAGTTATGGTTAATTGACCTGTTTTTTTTTTTCAAATTATTAGCTTTATTTTTAATCTTAGTTTTGTATGCTTTGTTTATAGAACTGAGATATTCCTTTTAATCTTATTTCAGTATGACCAAAACTATATTGGAACACCACCCCCAAATGAAGTTACATTCACTAATTTAAATGATAACATCGATAGTAAATTTCTTGGAAACATGTGCAAACAATTTGGAAGTATAGAAGAAATTAAAATCTATCACCACCCCAAAACAAAGAAGCATATGGGAATTGGAAAAGTTAGTACACATACTTTATCCTTTTATAAGTATTCAATAATTCTCTTATTTGATTTATTTTTTGGGGGGAGGGGAATAGTGTGTTGTGTTTTGGTTTCTTTCAACTGATAAAGTAATTTTTTTCAAAAATTCTAGTATTATTTATTATCATTAAATGATTTGAAAGAGTTTATTATTTGGACTTATATTTTTATTATCTAACTCCAGTATTGATTCCTTTCATTTGTTATAAGTTTCCTTTGTTGATTAAGGTCTGTTGATAAAGTCACTCTTCAATTCAATGATAAAAATATAGATATTTATTGAAGTATTAGTTTTTATTTTATTTTTATATCTATTTCCTTTCAGGTACTTTTTACTTTTTCAAAATGTGCCAAAGCTTGTGTGGATAAACTGCATCAGACATCAAAGATGGGAAACATAATAAATGTAATGATTGATACAATGGGTGAGTTTTATCTGCAACATTTTTAAAAAGCAGCTTATGGTATTTATAGCAAATATTTTACATTTAATATTCTACATTGAATATATATGGCTTCCATGAAAACCATTGTGTAACAATTTTCATATGTAAAAGTGACTTTTGAATTTATCTTATATAACTTTTTTTTTTTCCCCTTTCTAACAGGCAAAGAAAGAAGCCGTATTATTGAAGAGATGCTAGCTGATAAACCTAAAAGTGCACGTCGCCCTGCTCCACCGCCTGAACGCATTGATCCACGGTCACATGGTCGATTATATGCTGCAGCCAGCACTTCAAGCAATCGTTCTGTTGCATCCTGTAATTTTACCCCCTCCAAAAGTAAATATAATGACTATGGGTTGGAAGCTTATGACCCGGGAGATACTGAATTTGATTTTGGTAATGCAAGTAGCCATCGTCAAATGGTTAATACATCTCTTGAAAACACTTCCTATTCTGACAGTGATTATGGTAGCATGCAGCATTGTGATAGTGGATATTCCGTACCCCAATCAGAAATGAGTTTCTCTGGCCATTCGGATGTTAGTTCCTCAAGTTATGATGGTTACAGTCAGTATCCATCTCAGCATGCTTCAGCAAACCGTGTCTGGTCATGCACACCTCATGTGGCTCCATACTCTTCTTATGGTGTTCAGCAACAATATGGTCAGCATAATTCAGGTCGTCAAGTGAATACATCATATTCTCAGCAACACCAGCAGCACTACTCACATACAAATTATGAGGCTACTCACCAATCTTGTCCCCCACCTGAACCTACAGTCCATTCACACGCAGAAAGCTCATCTCGATCTCATTCCTACTCGGAAAGAAGAGATGAGTACAAAGACAGATCTTCTTCATCTTTCTCTCAGCATCACTGGGAAAAAGAAAGAGACCGAGAAACAAACAACCGAGAAAAGTCACGAGAAAAAGAACATCGGAGCCGACCGAAGACTCCAGAACCTGAAGAACCACGAAATCAAAGTTTGGAGTCACGTCTTCAGAGTATCTTTGGTTTGGGTGGCCTTGGAAGCCCCACAGAATCAAATAGATCAAAAGATCATTCCAGTCCATCATCAACACCTCGATCCAGAGATGAACTGTGTACACCTTCACCTGGAGTGGACTCTCGTTTTAGTTCTTCTCAACAATATCCTGTTCCTTCTCGGGCAAGCAGCAGTGGCAGCAGCAGTCATGTCATACAAATGCCACCATTACCACCTGACAATGAAGAAGAAACTAAGCTGCCTCCAACTCCTACATCCAAAAGTGATTCTTCTGATCGTCCAGATTATAACAGAGAATCCTCCAGTAGGACTAAGAGATTTGAATTTAAAAACAGTCTTGATCATTCTGACAGTATTAGTCAATTAAAAACTGATAAACTAACGTCTGCTATTCCTAGTAACAGTGGTGTCAGTTCTACATCACGGTACAGGTCAGAATCGAATGAAGATAACAATTGTTCAAATGGACTTCTAGTTGCACCTTCAGGGGATTTTTCTAGTATAACTCCGACAGCAAAGACTATTGCTGCCGGTGTTACCCCTCCTTTACCTAAAAGTTTGCCCGTGGAAGAGAAAAGTGAGGAGAAAGAAAATGATGTTGATATGGAAATTGATAAGACCAACAATGATGATAATAATAATGATGAGGACGATGATGATGATGATCGAATGAGCTTGTCATCAATTAGCAGTGGGGAAGAAAAACTGGAAGTGAATGTCCAGCTGCCAACAAATGATGGTAAATTCACCACAAACAATTTTCAGTCAATGAGTAGCAACCAAGCATCAAGAGCTGCTCCCCCAGTGCCTCTAATAACAGACTTCTCCCGACCTCCGCCAGGTATGCAACCCTGGAGCTTTTCTCCCCCCTACTCATTTGGAAACTACTCTGCTACTCCTGCACGTATGGATTTGATAACTGGCACATTTAATCAATCTTACTGTTCTCAAATTCCTGGCAGCTTGATGCCCATGAGTTATACTGGTCAGTCATTTACAGAGGCTTCTCTGTCACAGACTACTGGCAGCACAGGAAGAACTGGAGACCATTTGCATGAGACTATTGTAGAGGAAAAAGATCCAAATGACAAAACTTTTCTCTTTGTACTCGATCATTTTGTCCGTGAACTGAAAGAAGTCATGCAAAAAGATCTTTGCAAAAAAATGGTGGAAAATTCTGCTTTCAAGTCATTTGAATTGTGGTGGGATACAGAGGAACAAAAGAGCAAGGTGTGTTAATTTATATATATATATATTTATTTTTTTCAGAAAGAGAAAAATCATCATTCAAGAAATCAATATGCTTTTTTTTTTTTTTTTTTTTCAGTTAAATGAAAGCTAGTATAAGTTTCATCCTATAATTAAATTCAATAAAAATAGTTGATATAATGTTCATTTTCATGACAATACTTTTGTTAACTGTTTATCTAATGATTTTCTACTAATTGAACAACAATTATTTATAAAAATAGTTTCAGGCATTTAATGGCCATAAAGACTTATGCACTATTAAACAATTCTAAACCAAACAGTAAAGGCATGATAATTAATGAATGAATATTTTTAAATATTCAGTAAAATCTGTATACAAAATTTGGATCGTAAATTTAAAAACATATAGGATTCTTTCTTAGGAACTATTGTTTGGTTTGAAACTCTCCTATTAGTAAACTGAAATAAAATTGTCATACTGTTCCAGGGCTCTACAGACAAATTTACCTTTATTTGACCTTGACAACTAATTATTTTCATTTACTAGCCAAATAGAAAAGTTACTAGCTAAACCCATGAAATATTATGAATAAACCAATAATTCAAAACTTGGTTACTATTTAAGAAACTATAATCCATTTCAGTTTGAACTACTTTTTCTTCTGCATAGAAATTTATTGAATTTCTTTAGACTTGTTTTGAACAGTTTTGTTTAAAAAATAGAGTATATTGTTCTATTTCTATTTTCTATTCTATTAAACCTTTCATTGTTTAAATAATTTGACTTTGCTCTTTTAATTAAAAGAAAAAATGAAGGTTGAAAAGAAATTTTTTTCTCTCGTTATTTGGAAGATTTTTGGTAAAAAATACAGTCGCCAAAAGATAAGTGTTTTATTATTTTTAGTCACCACTTGGAAAAATCACTCGCAAATGCGAGTGTTTCACTCACAACATAGAGCCCTGCTTATTGTCTATTTTGCTTTGAGCTACAAATATATTTTTCCTTTTTCTACCTTTCAGGTGTGTAACTTGTGTAGAGACTCTTTCTTTTTCTCCACGTGCTAATTGCTCTTGTGACCCACCTTTAAAAGCGGTAAGAAAAAAAAATGGAACAAATCTTTTGTCTTTATTTTTGTGTAATTTTTTTAGAATGTTAATTACTGTTTTATGTTTTTAATTTATTATATTATCAAAAAAATATGGGTGAATCTAGTCATATTTGCAAACTTAACACTCCACTGGACAAACTTAACACTCATCTTTCAAATGTTGATTTTTAGGGGTATTTGGGTCTGCTTAAGGTTTGAGTTAGGTTTAGGGTTGAAATTACGGTTAGTCAAAACAAACAATAAAAATGGCAGCCATTAGTAAAATTGGATACCAAATATCTTAATACCATGAAAACCATTTGTCAGTGACAATCTTAAGTGTGATATTCCTTCAAAACAGACCCAAATCACCATAAAAAACAAAATTTGGAAAGGTGAGTGTAAGTTGGCAAATGTGACTAGATTGACCAAAATCTGTTGGTATCGTATAATCTAAATTTCATTGAAACTTTTTTATTTTTTATTTTAGGCATTTAACACTTGTGTAGCAGAAATCTTGGTGAATCCGGTGTTTACCATACAGTTAGTGGTAAGTGGATTCTTTGTTGTTTAGTGTAAACTACTTTTTATTATTTTTTACTATTATGAAAAAAAATACCTGAAGAAAGAATAATCAGCAAATTTATATTCCTTTCAACAACCAGATGTCATACTTTCAAAATGATTAAAACTAGTTTCAAAATATAATAATTATAGAAAGTTAAAATGTAGCAATAAACTTGCACATCTCTCCCCAAACTATTAAATGAAATAAATATTTTGACATTAGACATTGGAGATGTTGCATTTTAAATAAATGAGTATATTTCTTGGAAAATGTTGTGCTAAAATTATGCATGTCTCTTCAGATAAAAGAAGAAGAAAATGGTTCATTTTAAAATATAATTTAGTATAGAAAGTAAAATGTAAGAATAGATAACAGTTTTGAAATTCTTACTTATGCAAAATAGTTTTGTAAACATGGTTTTATAAAAAAAATCCCCCCCCCCCAAAAAAAGAATAGCACAATAAATAGAATGGTCTGACTTGATATCAAAACAGAAAATAGATATTAATTGGACTATTTTCCTCATCCATATTATTTTCTTTCTCACAATGTTTCGACTGAATCACCCTTCGGCTCTCTTCAGGTGTTCTAAATTGACTCATATTGTTTTTAGATGTATTTTTTTTATCTATCTTGTTTTTTTATTTTAGTGCTGGTTTTATTTTTCTTCTTTTAGTGGAAGATTTGTTTTTGTTTTTGTCATCAAGCGTTTCTTTTTCAGTTAGCTCCTCAAGTGTTTTAATATGTATTTATGTTCTTCTTTTGTAAGGATTTTGAAAAATAAGAAAGTAAATAATACAAAGCTTTTTTTTTTCCTTTTTTTTTTTTAGAATGGAGAATCTCCAGAGTCGAATTTCCTTAAAGAGAATCTTCCAATAGCCTATGGCCAATGTTTGGTATGTAGTGAATAAGAGAATCTTCCAATAGCCTATGGCCAATGTTTGGTATGTAGTGAATAAGCTTGAAATGGTTAGATTGTTCTAGAATAATAACACCCCCCCACCACCACCGAATTTGTGGAAATGAATGAAAACAAGATTTGAAGGTTTAATAACAATCTTAGCTTTGGTCTAGGATAATTGTAGCGGAAGACCCAAAAAATACATATTGCATAAAAATTCATTTCCAAAGTAATTCACAAACCCAAGTTAGGCACAAGGCCAGTTTTACGTGCCCATTAATAAATACTTAGTCGAGCACCAACTCAAATTAAGCACAAGGCCAGTTTTACGTGCTCATGGGCTTTTTGTAATCAGTGTTGCCCTTCACCTAGATGAGTTACTCTCATTGAGTTGACAGGTCTTATCCACCCGGGCTTTTGGAATCCGTATTATCCTTACACCTAGATGTGTTACTCTCCCAAGTTAACCGGCCTCACCTGCCTCTCAGCTGAAAGTGAATGCAATGGTTTTGACTGGGATTTGAACTTGTGTATTACGGTTCCAGAGTCCAAGATTTTATCACTTCTCTACCCTTGCTGGTCAATGATCAATTTATGAAATCATTAGTATATTGATTGTTTGTAGTTTGTTTATATTTTATGGCATATCAACCATTTTAGGTCATTTAATGCCGAGAACAATCATTTTTTGATAAACATTCTTTTTGACCACACATACTTTTTGCATAACACAATATGTACTATTTAATTCATATCAACCGTTTTAGGTCATTTAATGCCTAGAACAATCATTTTGATAAACGTTCTTTTTTACACACAAAGTACACTATTTAACCCATAGCTGGAGGAGAAGTGGGGATTCATACCTTTCCTAAGGGTATTAGTCCAAATGTGTTACAATATTGAAGTTGAAAGATTATTTTGTTCTTTGTCTAAATTTTTCACCAGATATTTCCTCCCACCCTTTTTTTTGTCCTAGGTTGCTTTGACTCATCAAAAGGCGTGCCAGGCCTTGGGAAATATGTGTGTTTTGTTGTATTATAATTATGAAGGACGTCGGCAGAAAAAAATGCAGCAGGCCTGTCACCTATTTCGAACCCTCAGTTCTTTGGCTCCCAGGAGACAGGATATTGATGTTTGGTATGTTCAATCATTTATTGCTTCTTCAGTGCCTGATCAATTAGATTAATTATTACCATAGCTCCAGTAAATTATGATTGAAAATAATGAAAGAAAGAGATGAATAAATAAATAAAAGATGTTTTAAATTTCTGTTTTATTTAGGCCTCAAAATATGCCCTAGTTGTATTATCATTATTATTATTATTATTATTATTATTATAGAAAGTAATGAAAGAAAGAAAGAAAGAAAAGAAAAGATGTTTTTATTTTCTAATTGTTTCATTCAAGCCTCAAAATATGCCCTAGTTGTATTATTATTATTATTATTATTATTATTATTATTATTATTATTATAGAAAGTAATGAAAGAAAGAAATAAAGAAAAGAAAAGATGTTTTTAATTTCTAATTGTTTCATTCAAGCCTCAAAATATGCCCTAGTTGTATTATTATTATTATTATTATTATTATTATAGAAAGTAATGAAAGAAAGAAAGAAATAAAGAAAAGAAAAGATGTTTTTAATTCCTAATTGTTTCATTCAGGCCCCAAAATATGCCCTAGTTGTATTATTATTATTATTATTATTATAGAAAGTAATGAAAGAAAGAAAGAAAAAAAAGGATGTTTTTAATTTCTAATTGTTTCATTCAGGCCTCAAAATATGCCCTGGCTGTATTATGAAAAAAGAGCAAGTACAGTTTTAAATAACAATGAGAATCCTACTGAGTTCACTGTACGTCCTCCAATGCAGATGAAATTCATTGTTGCCAAGTATTCAGCTGATGGCAAGTTCCTAGGCATGTACAATATCACTGGTGGGACCCTGCAACTTTGTAAAATGAGCCTAAAGAGAATGGATGCTATCTGGACTTTTGGGAATTTTTATAAAAGCACTGTAAGTATCAAACAATTAATCAGGGCTCTACAGACAAATTTACCTTTAGTTGACCTTTGACAACTAAATATTTTCATTTACTAGCCAAATAGAAAAG